>CM021100.1:490918514-490946144 GCA_007115665.2 Sequoiadendron giganteum | reverse complement strand
CCTCACCCTCTCCCTCACCCTCTCCCTCTCCTCCTCCCCCACACTTGTCCCTCCCTCACTCCACCCCTCCCTCCTCTTGCCCTCCTCTTCCCCCTCTCACCCTCACCGTCACCCCTCCCCCTCACTCCCTCCTCACTCTCTCTCAATCACCCTCATTCTTGCCCTTCGCCTGCCCCTGCTCCTGCCCCATTCCCCTCCCCTTCCTCCTCATCCCCTAGCTCATCCCTCTTTGTCACACTCAGTGATCACCCTCCCCGTCACCCCCCTCCCTGTCACCCTCACCCTCACCCTCACGCCTCTCTTTAATATAATTTTAAAAAATAGATAATATTTATTGATTTTAAAAAAATGATAAGAATATTAATATAATTTAATCATAATATTAATATTAATATTTAACAATGTAAAGTGAGAATTAAAATAAAAGACGCCTAAAACTCATTATATTTAAGAGCTGTGTAATAGAGAGAGCTAAAAAGGAAATACGAACAACAACCATACCTGAGCATTAAGCAGACTTATGGACGATTTTGTGGTTCTTCCGAGCTGTTTTGTAAAGTCTTCATGTTCACCTTGTTCAGCAAAGCTTCCTTTTCACACTGGATCAAACTATTCATCAGTAACACATAACGGTGAGTACTTTTTCTTGGCAGACGTCCACAGCCATGAATTTCCTAAAGATCACAGAGACATGATGGATGGAACTCCGTCGTAGGACTTAAAATTCATTCCATTCTTGTGTAATTCTGTCGCAGAAGCTATGAGGTAGATGCGTAATCAGAAATATGTGCAGATAAAATCTACATGGGGAGGTAAAACACATGAACTGAATGTAAAGAAGAAGGGATATGAATACACCGCTCTAATATCAGTGCCCACTCCACAAACCAGAAACATCAACAGAAATGTGATGAGAAACTCCAAAACAAAGGACTGTAAATTTGATCCAGAAGACACAGTTGCTGCAATGTGTACTATATTTCCAAACACCAATCTGAGAGCAAATCCAACAGTAATTGACCGAACAACTTGAGCTGTTATCTAGCCTGCAATCGGTGATTTCAATGCAATTATAAAACACAATGTCAATTCAAGCATAACCATATTAACACCCAATGTCAATTCAAGCACAACCATGTATTCATATCTTAACAGGAATTCCATATGGTTGATAGGAATGGCTAAATTTGAGAAGCCAACATACCCATATTAAAGCCCAATGTCAATTCAAGCACAACTATATATTGAAATCAATACAGGAATTCCATACGCTTCATAGGAATGGCTAAATTTGAGAAGCCAGCAATACCCAAATGAAAAATATTGCATACAGACCTCCTACACTACAAATCTCTTGATAGATGCAAAGGCAAGTGTAACTGCAGGGTTGAAGTGAGCCCTAGAGATATGACCAACAGAATAGATCAATGCCATCACTACTATCCCCCACGCAATTGACACCCCAAGATGAGTTATGGAGCCATCAGTCTTCTTGTCAAAAAGAACAGCACCACATCCTGTAAAGATCATGAACAATGTTGCTATAATTTCTGCTTCAACCTTCAATCATGGAAAATCAATATATACGAATTAGAATTCACTTACGACACTGAAATGGAAGAATTAAGGACAATATTGAAGAAAATTTCAGTTAAAAGACAGTCAAGAAGAGAAAAAAATGGGAGAAGGATCACCCCTAATAGCTCTTCTAAACATGGGTCTAAAAATCCAATAATTAACCTTACATCTCATGAAGGACTTAATCTATTTAAAAGAATAACCCCCACGAGGTAGTTCAGAAATTAGATCTAACAGAATGTAACTTCCTTTAATATTATTAAGAAATAATAAATTGAACTTACTGAAATAGAGAGATCTGCGTATGGCGAAACAAAGAAATCTGCTATAAATTTAAAGAAGAGACAAAAACCTGGAACGCGAGATTATTGATCAACTGTTGAATCTAATATATTTTCTCTGTAATGCTTTTGATGCCATTATCTCCGATGAACTTTCCAAAATCATAACCTCGTTAAGAACCCAACTAACCTTTGTTTTTAATCGATCTGTCTTGATTTGGGAATTCTTCTTAACGATCCCTGACTCAGATATCTCTGATTACCCATCAACCTTCTAGATGGTGATTTCCTCGGCTACCTTCTTACACCTTTCTTTATCTCCATTATAGGGACCTGATTTTCAATAAAAAAATAGGATCGAGGCTCCATTATGATTCATCACCGAGAAGCCTAAGAGTCTCTATAATGAAGAGCCATACAAGGATTTCTTCTCGAGGCACATCTCTGTTTAAGCACACAAGAAGAAATCTTTCTTAACTAATTATCATCTAGTCCTGAATCTGCTACCTCTAATTCCTATTCTTTCACGCCCTATTTTCTGCTACTCACATTAGACGATCAGCAATCACCTCAGCTTTTGGCTGGTGCAGCGCGTCATACAAATCACAGGGATCGAACTTTCCAAGATCAAACTGTTTGCCATAATTCACATCTCTGTTCAAGCCCTTTAGATAACTCACTACCCTGTTTTTGGACGCTCCTCCAACGGTTAATTTAGCTGGCATCTACCTGAACGCTCCTCCTACCAACTAACTAAATTTAAAATTGTTCCGTTCAAATCTCCAACGGTCTGAATGTGGACCTAGAAATGTTATTTTAGAATAACTAAACTTTATAGAATTTTTAAGATAACTATAATAATTTGTTTTTAATAAATGGAATCGAATTATTTTAGGAAGAGCTGTTTTATAGTTTCAACTTAAAAAAAAATAGATGTTTGTTATATCTTAGCTTTTATTTAAATTGAGATGATTATGGTATGAAATTTTGTGATGTCAATGTAGAATGTCTTTTAGTTCAATAAAACATTAGAAATAAATTAAATTGAATTGTGTTTATAATTTTGGTTATTGAAATAAATATAATTGATAAGTATACAATTAATTTAAATTCTTTAGTTAGGATAGAGTACTCAACATAAAATAGACAATTAGAGGCACTTAACTTGAAAATTAATAATAGACTTGATTGGTGTAGATGTAATATTTAATCGAGTTATCACTATCTAAAATTTTATGCCTTAAGTTTGTCGATAGTCTTAGAATTTATATGGTTATGCAATCATAAGCTAACAAAAACTAGTTATATATAACCCTTATATACCTAATAAACTTATGCCATCATAACCTACATGAAATGACTTTGTTCTCAAATCACTAAAGATAGATCCCTAGTTATATTACAATGTTATATTCATACTCCTACACTATTGTTTTATTCTTTATTTTATGGATGTGAGATTTGTAATGTTTCTAGCTCAACGTTTTTGTATTGTGCAATAGAGTCACAATAGACTGAGAAGAGAAAAAAAAGGGAAAGAAGAATATGTATTTGTGCATTTACACACAATAATGATCATGATCTATTGCAATAGAGAATACTTAGTAATCCCAATGACTGTTGTATATCCATACATAAAGTTAGGAAAATCTTTACAAGCATTCTAATGTTTTTAGAATGCTATTACATTCATCTAATTGAGCATTACATTCATGCCAACAAATGCTAGAAAGGAAATTTTATAACTATGACTAAGAAATCTTCTTGAATACATACTTAATTCCATTGACATATTCTTTAAAATAAAACATATTACAATACTAGTTTTCTTCTATTCCACAAGTCTATAATCCTTTAGCAAACTAGACTTACCATTGATGGATTCCTTGCAACTTGGCATCTAGAGACCACACCACAACCAACCTTTAGAAATGACTCAAAATTTTGATTATCAGTAGCAAGGCATTAACCCTAATCTTCACCATTCATAGTTTAAATGCATGGTCCAAGTTGAATTGCACCCAAAATAAACACTTTAGATCAATGGAGATAATCTACAATCAATTCTAGTAGCTAGATGACTATGCCATTACTATTCATAGCTAGAGTGAGTTGGAAAATATGCATACAATTTTTACCTCAATATGTTCTCACCTTCTGTGAAAATTTGAGCCCAATTCGAATGTTAAAATCATCTTTTAGGGAAAATCAACACCTGTTTGGATGTGGGATTTTTCCCTTTAGTAGGATTATGATATTTTATTTATTGCTTTTGAAGAATGAGATTAATATTTTTGAGATGTAGATATATTTTGACATCTTTACAAATTCAATGATATCCCATCAACCATCAAATCTCTGTAAAATTTATTATTGAAGTACAATGAAAAACTTTAGGATGTAGCAAAAAAATGAATGCACTAGGTTATGCAAAATAACACCTTTTTCTCAAGATATATCTTGATACTTCAAAAATTTCTACGAAAATTCATCTTGCAAGACTTTGGCCACCATTAGGACATATCATATCACCTTCAAAACTCACACAAAAATTTTATTATTTCTTCCCATGCGTCATGGTTCCTTTTTTCCCATCATCAAGGCTTGAATATGACCTAGGAACCCTTTGTCGAGGGTTCCATGGCAATTGGGAACCAATGGTTCTTTGTTCCTATGGAACCTTGTGTAATGCCCATAATTTTACACTAGAAAAAAACCAACTAATTTTTTTAAATACATTAATTAGGCTAATTAACATTCTAAACATTGGAAGAGTAGGAGTTAAGGGAACATCATTCGATTTCAATGCTGACTAACGTGTGATATACACCCATACCATTATAAACTGATTTTAAATATTCTTGAGAACTAAGAAAGAACTATCCATCATAGTTTTTCTTTTCTACCCTAAATTTGCAACCTAGCACATACTCATCACACACTCACTATGCAATGCTACTTCTAAGCTCTAACCAAAGTTGATCTTATTAAATTGAAGGAAGAATAACTCAAGGTTCTATCGAACTATAAGCATTTGTCTATCAACTCTTGAAATCAAGTGTAAGCGTGTTTGATTTAACTTATTTTAACATCTTTGATAAAATAGGGTGTTCAATGATGTCACCATACATGCGATTATTATTGCATTTGAATCTTGACCCGCACACCTCGCTAAGGTTGCATATCATCATGACTTCGTCAATTAGATTTAATACAGAGTACATAACCTTGATATAATAGTTTGAATTTTTATGCAACTTATATATTATACATTGTTTGTGTGAAATAAATTTTAAAGTTGTAAAATATTAAAAATAACACTTACAAATAAATATATTTTAATTCTTATACATATTATTAATTTCCAAATGAAAAAGAAAAAGAAACAAATAAAGAAATACTAACTTTTTAAGAACTATATTTGATGGACTTTATCAAAATATTATTATTTAGAACATTAGAATATTTCCTATGGGTATGGAAATGAATGAAATATTTAATATTGTTCTTTTTATCTTCCTTGATCTCTTGTCATAGATTTAAATCCCATTAATTGTTAAGAGCCATATTTTTGCTTATCCAAAACATTAAAACATTATATATTATTTCTTATTAGTTTATTATTAAAATATAAATATTTATGTATAGGAATAATAATGTAGATATATAGAATCATTTTGATATAAATATTTATTGTTCATATTTTTTAGCAACATTATTATATAATCTACATTTAAATCTTCTAATCTAAATATTAATGATTCTTTTATTATTAAATTCAAGAATAAAATTTGTATTTAGTTACAATGTATTCATTAGTAGAATATTGTTGTTTACAACTAAATTACAATAAAATTTATTAAAGAATTTAACATTAAATAATGTTATTTTGACTAGTTACTCACCCTACCAATAGTACTTTTATTATTCAATTCTTGATTCTAGATTATTTTACCAATGAAACCAAAATATTATGATTTTTAAAGTAGGGAATTTTTCCCAATATCTTTTTATTGACCATAATTTTAAATCTATTTATTTTTGTGATTCTTTGCATCTTAATAGTTTAAATTGATAATAGGATCAAAATATTATTTAGTTTTATATTAATGCCAATGTTGCATTTAAAATTTCAATTGGATTTTCCCTACAATTTCTCCCTCTACTCCATAAATTGATTTACCAAAATGTTATTTACAAAAACTACTATTATAAAATAACAGTAAGGTAATTCCTCCTTCCATTTATGTTCTATATATCAATATATCATTCTCACCATTAGTTTTAACCCTATTACATAATTAAAAAAAAAGAAAAAGAATCAAGAGTTAATTAATAATGCCAACCAAATATTATTAAAGATTAACATCCAAAATTATGTTACCTTATTTGTAAAGCTCCACTTTCCTTCAACTATGGTGATGCCAACATATTTAAAAATTTTTTTACTAAATAATTTATTTCACCCACCAAAATTTATTATACATTACTATAAGTTAATCTCCATTACTCTCCTCACTAGTAGGCAAGTATATGATAACTCACAGTTTTTTTATTTTATATAATTACTATTATTATTATTATTATTTCAACCACTCAAATCTCAATAGTGTTTTCTTTTTACTCCATCAACTTAAACAATATTTAGTTAGATAGCTGAACTTGAACTGAACACTATGTATTATTATTTCTTTCTTGATGAGCTTTGTTTATATAAGAAACTTCATTTACAAATATTTACAAATATTTATATTTGTAAATGAAGTTTCCTATATATTTAACACAACTCATCAAGAAATAAATAGAAATAATTGGAAATATAATTTTTGCTTACCAAATTTTATTTTGTTACATTCATCATCAGATTAAGAAAAGAATGGATAGATCACATCAATATGCTTTCATTACTTTTTCATGTAAAGTTTACATAAATTATTATTGAAATGGCTCTATAATATTTGCAAACCTGTACAAAAATAATTTCATGTGGGCATTGGGGTCAATCCATATATATACCAACAACCACTACATCTTTCTACCTACTATTACCAATAATCAATCATCCTATCTTTTCAAATATTCACTTTCGAATAATGTATCAATTTGTTTTTGCAATTGAGCAGGTTGTATTTTTTAAGGTTTTTTTCTTGGACATAACAAGCCTATACCAGCTAAGCAAGGATGCACCTCACTCAAAATATGATTTAAGCAATCATCCTATTTTTTGCAATTCAGCAGGTTGTATTTTTTAAGGTTGTTTTCTTGGACATAATAGGCCTGTACCAGCTAAGCAAGGATGCACCTCACTCAAAATATGATTTCCCTTAACCAGTTGATAAAGGAGTTACAACCTTCTATATTCTTATATGGGTAAACCAGGCCATTCAATATTTTGTAATTGTCTAATTTTGTTTAATTATTTTCATCTTTTAAAAAATAAAAATAAACTTATAATATTGATGAAACTGTCAATATGCTTCTACCCTATTTGTTAATATGTTTTTAGACTTTTTTCTCAACCACTGTTTATAATATGAGTGTTGCAAGACTATTTAGAATATGACATAAATTGTATAATTATAAATACATATATTATCAAATAATAAATATACATAAATATCAAATATATTAATTTTCAAAATGACCTATCAATTGATCTTATTTGACCTTCCACACCTCTTCAGCCTACCCATTGCACACCATGGTGTGATTACTAGTATAAAATATTATATATTATTCTTTAATTGTCTTAAATTAAGACAATAAAAAACGTTTTTCCTACAATCAATTTGTATTTCCCTCTTCATTTTCATTTTCCCTCCCTAAATATCCGGCATGCATTTTGACAAGCATTTTTCCTTTATACGAAACTTAAAACAGGGGTTTTCCACATCAAAAACAACAAGTGGCTTTCCAGAAAATTCTATGATCTTGGGCACGCAACAACAATAAGTATCTTGAACAAATGACAACATTCATAATAGACCACGTGTGACCTACATTTTTGTATTTTTTATTGTATTTATTCAAATGTAAGCCATCCTCTCTTAAATGAACTCTATGATTGTTGGATTTGATTATGTGATGTCCAAAATTCATTGTTTAATCACCAAGGCACTAATCTCTAGTTAACTTAGAAAGAATGTTGTGGGTATAAACAAATGATCACCCCCTTGATGGATATAATCTCTTGGAATTATTATAGCATTAAGTTTATCACAAATTTTAATTTTGGATTGAAGCTTTGTAGCCTTCTATCATCATTCTACACTTGTTTACATCAATACCAGTAAAAATTTTCTATTTATTGATAAAAATATAAACTTGAGATTCACATTTGAGTTCAATTATGAGTTTTCGATAAGATCTTGGAGAGTTTTTCTTTTGTGTATTGTGACTTTTCAGAAGTGTTTAGTATAATATTTTTAGGATTTTTTATTCTGGTCTTAGTCTTGAGTTCTATATGGAAGGTTTAGCCTCACTAGAGTTTTACATTTCTTATTTCCAGTATTAACAGTTTAGTGTATCTATTTTATTGCATGTTGAGATTTTGCACTATTTTAAGCATATCTTGTTCCCCTAGGAGTGATGAGGAGTTTGGTGTGGATTGTGGGAATGAATGATGATTTGAGGCATTGGGACATTTGCTAGTTATATTTGGACTATGAATGTAATTGTCATTTTGAATCTAATATTCCACATCCTTCAAGCACATCAAGGAATTTGGCAAAAGGTCTAGAAATCTCACTTCACACCTATCAGTAGCATTTTGATTAGAAGTATCTAATGGAACCAAAAAGAGAACACATCTTGTAGGCATGGAATTCAAAGGGGAAGAGAAAAGATTTTCTTTATATTGTTTCACTCCATCTCTCAGATTTGGGGGGGAAATTTGAAGGAAGGAGGGAAAGAGGATGGACTTGGAGACCAACAAGAAAAATATTAGAATTTGTGACCATCCAAGAGCTCTATTGTTTGTCTTTTCCAAATCAAGGTAACATTCATTGCTTGAATATTTTCATTTTTAGTTTACCTGGAAAATAATTCTGCAGCTAGAAGAATCTAGCATATATGACATTGTGAAAATAAAAATTTTCTGGTTAGTTTCTAATTTTGTTTCAATACTCAATTGAATGAACAAAGACCCATAATTATTTCGTACATCTATGCAATTCTTGGCATATAATTTATGTTGGGTAATTGGGTTTGATATACCTGACCAACTAGAGAAATATAAATTAGAAAAAAAAAATATGATTAATGTTGCTTGCAATTGCAGCAAAGGCTAGGTTAAAAGGCTTAATTTAGTTTAATCATAAATTGTCTTCTAATTTTTCCAATGTTTGGTGATTAGATTGGGTTAGGTTTAAACTCAAAATTCTAAATTTTTTTTCCACAAAGCCACTATAATTTTATTAATATTAATATATATTTTTACATAATGGTGGTTCATGTGGACATACTGGTGGGAAAGAACCAACAGGAAAACCCAGTTATAGTCTGAGTAACCAATTTTTACAATTCAACATTCAGACTAGTACAACAAGATAGACTATTACAAAAGACTAGTTTCATCATCAGAGTGACCATATAAAAGAAGAGATAATAATGAAATTGAAATCTAAATAATTATTGTTAAAAGGGATAAGTATCCAATAACTTATGGTTTCAATCATGATGTAATTATTGGTGTTATATTATTATTCTTGCTCTACTTGTACATGAAGATATATGGTTTTTCCTAAATATATTTATTTATAGGCATATTGTGTGTTTAATAGAGATAATATTTAATGCTTATGAGTCATATAAGAAAGATTTTATCCAATTCAATGGTTTTGTGTGTTCTCTATAGGAGGGTTCTTAGTTTTATTTAATTTTTAGTTGCAAGTATCCACCCATAGTCAAATAATAGAATTGGGAAAGGATTCGAAACTAAGAGGATTTTGACACATCTAAATATACATAATTTGTGTCACCTTCCCTATCTCTTCGCTCTAAGATAAATCTCTAACGGGAAAGAGTATGTCTTGAGTAGTAGTGATTCGAAGGAAGATAAAGATTAAGAAGAGGGAGAATGTGACGCAAATATTTCTTTCACCATTTTCTTGAGCTCTGGAAAACATTTTAGTTCTATATTGCTAGGTGTGGATTTTAGGTAAGTTGTTGGTTATGTGTTTGTCCTTAATTCCTTCAAATTTGTAGTGGAATATTTGTAGATACTTGCTGCTATCTTTCACTATATATATTTTTTCTATTAAATATGATTATAAGAAATAAATTACAATAACATTCAATAATAACCAACTAGTCATGGGACTCTACAAATACTTCCTGAGCCAATTCCTACCTTTATTGTAAGAGTGATGCAAACTTTAGTATTGTAACCAGTATGTGTAAACTAGAAGAGTCAAGTTCTAAAATTTAATTGTTCATCTAGATGGCTGAGTTGCAGAAAAATATGCTCGTGAGTGTTTAAAACTCTTGCAAAACCATTTATGGGTTTTGTCCCTTGTTCTTTCCCCTTTCTTGAACATACTGAACTTTTAATTTTTGATGGGGGATGTGAACATTATGATAGTTTTAACACTGACCTTTCTGCTGCAATTTGTAGATTGAAAGATGTGAATTTCTTTATATGATGTAAATTTGGAAATGTAATGGTTATTATCATTATCTAAGAGTGTATATTATGAATACAAATAAATTTTAGTTTTTTATACTATTCATTGGATTCTCAGAAGAGTTCTAGGATTGGGAAGTCATAATTAAGGAATAAGTCCTTTAATTTCTTCAATCACGTAGTAGTGAGTGGATTTAGGAAACTTGTTAGACACAAAGTAGCCTTCTTGGTGTGCCTTTCAATAAAGTGAATTACCTTGGAATTTTACTATTGGAGCAAAAGTTAACATGGGCTTTGTCTCTTTGGATATTGTTTAGCCATCTTGTAAAATGTCCAGATATCATAAGGAGATGATCAGATTTTTTGTTAGAGATATTACTTATCATCAAATTGATATTGTAAATGAATTTCTCGATCAAAAAACTGTTAGCTCCTAAAGTTGCACCCTGGTGAAGCTCTAAAACTTAACACTTTAGAGGAACACGGGATCATTTGAAGGCTATGGGTCACATAAAATTGAAATGAACCTCCGGATACGCCGGCTTCCTCGCTGGTAATGTCTTCTAAACTATTGATATGATGGGAAAAAGGGGGAAATATTACAGAAAATGAAATACTAATGTAAATGAAGTGATATACACAAGCTAATGGTAAAAAAATGATCACAGAATACCAACACAAAATGATCAGAACTTGGATGTATCTAAGTGTGTAATATTCAATGTTGTATATTGATGCATAAATATTTTACTAATAGGCCTATATACATAATTTTTTATAAAAAGGAAGTTAACTTCACATTTTAAAAAAATAACATGCACCAAGTTGACACAATTAGTAACCTGCATGAATAAAGTAGTTATAGAAAGGTATGAACCTATGAGGCAAATATGTGAGGAAATTAATTTCACTATTAACTTCATCAATCACTTCACATACATAAATTTGCAAGAATGAAAAGACAAGAGATGAATCTCCAGTGATAATAAAGGTCTCCACTCTGAATAATATTCAAAAAATTGAGTTACAAAACATGCCAAAAATTCGCAAAGGACTGTAAAAGTCACTCCAAGCTAGAATCTCCATATCAAGAACTGACTTACAAAATGAGTTGAAAATGACTAAGTACCAAAACTTTTCCCTCCAAAAACCACCAAAAAAGGAATTAGAAAAACTGTTTGGGTCGGATGAACTCCAAAAGCCTAAAATCTAGCACATGAATCATCTCCAAAAGGGGCTCCAAATGCAAGAAAATTCAAACATGAATTACTCTACCGAGATGACCACTCGTAATGGCTCCAAAATTCCCTCCAAAACCTGTAAAGAGTGAAAAAGAAGCTCCAATATTTGTGGCATATGTTTGTAAACAACTTTCAACCTCCCTACAAGCCCTCAAAAAGCATAAATATACATGAAAGAGTCTCGATTGACCAAACATAAAGGTATAAGAGAATAGTTCCTAGATATCCTCAACAAAGTAATGACAAGTCAAAACAAACCCTATAACCTCTGCTAAATCAATCACATCACTGTTTGCATTAAAAGACATAACAATAAGGAATGAAGGCTTATAAAACACCTTAATCCCGTTTGTTACACATAAGCATGAATTCAAAACATAAAATACTACTTTACCACAATCGACCATAAAGGCACAATAATAAGTCAATGTAGGATTCTAAGTGGCATTAAGCTCTCCTCAACATTCTCCATCATGTTTGGTAATGTGGCAATTAGGTGGCTCCTTGTTTGATTTCTTCAACAATGTGAGGTGGTATTTATCTTCCATAAAAACTCTATATTCAAAATGCCTAAGTCCAAAAGGACTTACTAGTCGAATGCACAAATGTAGGTAACACTTAGCAAATATTGGAAAATATACAAGGGTCATGGGTTTCAATTGTCATAACATATTTTGAAAACAA
Source organism: Sequoiadendron giganteum (assembly GCA_007115665.2). Taxonomy (NCBI): domain Eukaryota; kingdom Viridiplantae; phylum Streptophyta; class Pinopsida; order Cupressales; family Cupressaceae; genus Sequoiadendron; species Sequoiadendron giganteum. The sequence continues at coordinate 490,933,737 of CM021100.1, read as the reverse complement.
ATGCCACCAAAATTTAACTTAACTATGGTGGTGGAAATAGGGTTAGAAACCGTAAAGCAAAGCTCGAAACTTCTATTCATTTCACATTTTTTCAAAAAGTGGAAACTTCTCCAAGGAGTTCTATCACAGACCAATTGTTTTATGTGATTCTCCTGAGCTTCTCCTGGTGAAAACATGGTGGATTTTTGCATAAAAGAGACATGTATTCTAGACAAAAAACATGAACGAGCTAAAGGTAAGCCTTTTCCTAGTGCATTATTATATTTGTTGAGTATGAAATAGAAGAAATCTATTCTTGCTAGCCACGACCTCCTGCAACTCCTTGATTCATGGTATTTCTCATCTTGAAAAGATTTGATGTTTTTTTTTCTTTTGTTTGTGGCCATTGATCTCATTCTATGGTCATTTGTTCTTGCCTTTACTCTTGTATTCTCTTTCAAGATTTCATGTAGGTTTAATGGCCGTGACGTGCATTTGCATTAAGTGTAAAAGATACTGCCTCCCTATCTTCTTTTCCTGATTTTTTGTTTTATGTTTCTTTTGGAAAGAAAAAGTATTAAGCATGACTATTATTCTACAAAAAACCCATGAGATCTTTGGCGTGCTATAGGTATTCGAGGGTTTCACTCAAAAGCTCTGGGTTTTCAGACAAAATGGAAAAAAAACCAATCAGGGTTACTTTTAGGCCAGTGTCCTATATAAATTCTTGGACATTTTCGTAGTTTTTTAAAGAGATCTCTCCTCACTATATATTGTATGCTACTTTTTTTGGATATAAGACCCTAGCTCCTTTTGCAATCACATCAAATACTAGAAAAATGTATTGACAAGACTATTTGAAATGCAAGCATTGATCTGAATGAGATTACTTTTGAGAAAAAACCCAAAACAAAATCCTTCAGGAATTAAGTCAAACTAAATTAATTCCTTTTCTGCAACAGGAAAACTTTATTGAAGACTTGATGATTTAAACTATGCCAGTTTTTGAAGAACAAAACTCTCATACATGGCCTTTAAGCAATTCACTATGGCTTTTCTTAGTAAAGCACTTAAACTACATTCCACACAAGACTTTCACTGTAATATCACTTGAATCTTTCCTATTACTACTCTTGAAAGTTCAAGATAAACTATCCTATTACTCTTCATATAATAACCAAGATGACTGTTCTTGCATAAAAGTATCAATCTTTGTCTTTTAAACAAAGATTATTAGTAGCTTGTATTTATAGACAAAACTATCCTAACAAGATATGCAAATCCCTAGGCTATCATGTACAATAGCTATCATCACTGTAACTTGATGCTACCTTCATTCAAATTATTCTCTCCCACATGTATGCATGGCCACTATTTACTGGATTTCTAGGACTTACCCTAGTATTAGGACTATTGCATTGCCATGATAACAAATGCTCTATTATGAGAATAAAACAATGATCCCCATTTCTCGCCTCTAGCACATGAGCATAAACCATAGTGGCAATCCAACTAGTCATTCATTTTCCCCAAAAAGCATTAATCTTGGGATGATAAATAAAATATGCTTCTTTACTAAATTGGTCATACCATGATTCATGTCACTAAGCCTTTGTTTCTTTTCTTTGTCATAACATTACCATGTGATTCTTGGCATTGTTAAAGGAAAACATGCTGCCTCTTTTTGCGAGGTAATCACTATTTAAAATTAAATATCGTGCCTTCTCTATGCATAAAGAACCTTGAAGTATGTGAAATTTTTGTTGTAGTATTGAAATTTATTATTGTGAAAGAAAACTGTACTCTCTTCTGCATTATGATTATGAATTTATCATGATTGATATTAACTATCTTACAATATAATATCATATGCACTTAGAATATTCAAACACTGCTATGAGCTGGGCTCAACCCTTGTGGAAGCCACATTCACCCCACTCATAATATAACTTGATGAATCTGTTGAATCACTCAGAAACACTTTCTCACCCATATCTACACATGAAGCGAACAATGTTAAAAAAAAAAAAAAAACATACCCTAAGTGTGTGTAATATTCTTCTTTTTTGGTTTTTATGGACACTTAGGATAGGGATTGCATTTTATGTACATAGAAATTAGCATATGCCTGTATGGGTAGGTGTGCATGTCCAAAATGCAACCTTTCATTGCCTAGAACCTAATGTTCTAACTCATTTCTTTACCCAATGTAGGTAACCTAACACAAGGAAACCTAGGGACCAGGGAGCAAGGAAAAGCCATCATATACCAGACACCTTTGTAGAACCAATCATTCAAGCAATGACTGGTTACCTTCTTTACATGTTCATTTATTTATCATTTACTCATTCATGTATAGTTTAATTCCTATTTGTATCAAATGAGTAAGTTAGTCTCATGACTTGCTGTGTGAGACACATGTTTACGATTAGATTCAATAAGATTACTTTTCATCAAAATATTGTAAAAATATTTTGTTTCATTCACTTGTATGAATATAATAAATTTATGTTCTTTTTTGCTTGTAATCCAATAAAGTTGTTTCATTTATATAATTGAATGTAGTATAGAAGGTTTAACAAAATGTACCATTTATCTTGAAACATAGATGGCTCTTCCTGATTGAGCATGTAGGTGAAAATCTGGTAACATTTTTGGCGACATCTACAGGATGTTTTCCTGCTAAACATCAAAGACTAGTGACCTAGACTCATCCATTGGGTATGGAGCCATTAGGAAAACTCAAAAATAGACCTAGAGAAACTGCACATGGCTACAACTCACTTTGTAACTCAGTGGAACAAATTAGGTTACTTGGCACTTATTGAAAATAGGAGAACTATAAAAAGGAAAGTATCTAACTGGTGTATAATGTCAAGAGTGTGTGGCTCCACAGATAGAGGAAATCTTGCCTCTTTACCATAAACCAACATATACGGTGAGTTACCAATAGACCTTTTAGGAGTCACTCTATTTGCCCAAAGTGCATACTTCAGATTTGTGTGCCAAGTCCTTTGATTATCCTCCAGGGTTCTCTTAATGATTATCATAAGATTCTTATTTGTACTTTCAACTAAATCATTACCCTGAGGGTAATAATTTGAAGATGTATTCAAATGAATTCCATGTTTAACAACCCTATCTTTAACTCTTAATCCCACAAATTTTAGAGCATTATCAGATATAATAGAATCAAGAACCCCAAACCTTGTTACTATGTCATTGTAGAAGTTCAATACAGAATATTAATTAGCTTCTTTCAAAGCTACTACCTCTATCCATCTTGGAAAATAGTCCGTAGCAGTAATTATCCGCCTGTCACCAGCACTGGAAGGTGCATTTATGGGTCTAATAAAGTCAATGTCGCATCTTATGAATGTTTATTCAACTTGAATTAGCTACAAAGGCATGGCTGGTAGGTTTTCCTTCCCTACAAATTAAGTAGATTGAATACACTTCCTCACCCAAGCATGAACATATTTGAATAAGCTGGGCCAATAATATCCAACTCTCATTATCTTCCAAGCAATCTTCCTAGGAGAAAAAATACCTCCTACAACTCCATCATGAAACTCATGAAGCACTCTTTTTGTTTGATCAGTATTTATACATCTCAATAGTACACTGTTAAGATCCGTTTTGAAAATAATATTAACCACCAGCACATATGGAATGGACTGTAATCTGAAGTATCTTCATTTAGCTTTATCTAAACCTAATGGACACTCACTAGTTTGTAAAAAATGGGTCATATCTTGAACCCAACTTGTAACCAACACAGGTGTATCATCTTGAACATTCTGAGGCTCACCAATGTTAGCTAAAACATATGTTTCTTATTATTTTTCATTCCTAGACCCTACAACAAGTTTCTCACAAAGAGGCTTTCCTCTAACAAGTTTGGTAATCTTGATATCTACATTGTATTCCATCACTTTCATGATCCACCCAACCCTTTTCTCATTTAGATCTTTGCTCAACAAAAACTCCTTAACTCTTGGGTGTGTAACCATAATATGAATCTTATTGTTAGCGATTAAAGGCTTGAATTTCTTCAAGCTTCCTATGATAGCAAGGATATGTTTTTCTACAAATGTATATTTTTGTTCATAATCAGCAAGGCCTTGACTAAATAACGCAATTGGCTGCTCTAGATTATCATTTTTCTTCTAAACTAGCACAGTATAAATAAAACTAATGCTACCAAAATCATATAGAGTAAAGTCCTTAGAGAAATCTGGATTTACCAATGTTGGGGCTGATGCTAAGGCCTCCTTAATTATTTCAAAGATATTTTTGGCTTCTCTGGTCCGACTGAAAACTATGTTTTTCTTAAACATGGCAGTCATTGGCTGTAATAAATTCACAACATTAGGAATAAACCCTCTTATAAAATTGATTCTACCTAAAAATCTCTACAACCCTTTCTTATGATTGGGTAATGATAGGTCAAGTATAGCTTTGACTCTTTCGGGATCAATAGTAACTCCCTGCTTTCACATTATGTGTCCCAAAAACTTACCATCATGAACTGGAAAGATACTCTTTTTTGGATTCAGGGATATTCCAAACTCCCTACATTTCTCAAACACTTGTTTTAGATGTGACAGATGTTCCTCAACATTCTTTGGGAATACTGTAACATCATCCAGATAGATCAACACAATTTTATTGATTAAACTTTGAAATGCCATATCCATGGCTCTTTGAAACGTGGCCAATTATTGATTTTTTACCTCTATGATGTCATTTTCAATGAGGTCTTGGATTATGTTCTTAAGTTTTTGATAGGACAAATTTTTATGTCCTTTAGAATGGTGATAGTCATAGAAGGCATTATCATCCCACCATGATGGTTTAAACTGACCTGTATCATAATGCTTTACCTTATGAAGTTGGGGGACCTTAGACTACAAAATTTGTTTCAAGACAGATTCAATTGGTTCCCATAAGGGAGTGTATTTTCATCTTGGTGGGAAATTTATTTGAGGTGCATATCCTTGGTTGTTTTGGATGGTGTTTGTTGTTTTCTCAAGGACATGTGGTGAATATATTGATGCATTAGGTCCTTTAAGGGTGATTGTGGGATGAATTTGGTGTATTTCCTTTGTGTCTAAAACTCCATAATTTTTTATTGTGAGCCCGATACTTGTTTTTGTCATTTGAGGTACTTTGGGTGTTCTATTTTTTTTTGAGAGTTTTAAGTTCCCCTTTTACAATCAATTTATTTTTGAGGGTAATGCCTTTCTCCACAATTTTATTGAATATAGAGCAATAATGGACTTGTAATTGGTATTTTAGTTTTGTGACCAAGTTTTTAATGAATATGAAAACCCTTTGTTTCTCAAGTATTTTAAAAGGACATCAACTAGCCAAAATTCTCCATCTTTGAAAAAATGATATAAATGACTCATATTTCTCTCGTTTCGTATGACACTTGATGTGGCTATGGTTAGTTGATTTAAATGTTATAAGAAAAATGTGTCACAAATTTATCGGCTAGTTTATCCTCTGTTCTTATGCTTGTAGGTAAGTGGGAAAACCATTTGAGTGTTTGTCTTGTGAGACTACTTGGGAATAATCTCATGAGGTGTGTATATTCAGATGCGATGTCTATGCAGGCCATGTTAAATTCCCTCACATGTTAAAATGGGCTCCCCTTTCCTCCATACTTGGTAAAATTTGGAGTAACATAATTGTGAGGAAATGGAGGAATGTATATGCTCTTGTCAAAATGGTATGGACATAACTCTCATATTGAATAAGTTTTTTTTGTTGGTATTTTCATGATGTCGACTTGTCTTTGTAGTGTAAGAATTTGATTTGTCGGGACATCAAATTGATTCAATGTTGTGTCCATTGTGTTTGCAACTGCGTTATGATATGGTCCCATGTTTGAGTCTTGCAATCCAATATTTTGGGTGGATGAATTGGTGTTGGTCCCAAATGTGTGTGTCAGGTTTTGGTTTTGAATGTTATGAGTGAAGGACATAATTTGATTTAGTATGTCCGCAGTCAAAATTGGAATCTGGTTAATGTGTGAGGATTCAAATTAAATTGCATTTGTAGTGGGCTTGAACTTGTTTGACAATGTGGATTTTGGGTACAATATTCTTGAAAACATTCCCTTGTGTGTTGTTCTATAAGAGAATACTTGTAAAAGGACCTTGTGATGATGTATTAGTTTTTAATTTCAAATTGGTATTGGGTGTGGTGTTTGTCTATGGCTTAGGTCCATTGATGTAAACCTTTCACATTTTGTTGTTTGACTTGTTTTTACCCATTGAAAGGGGATTGGACGATGAAGCACCCATAGAATTATATGATGTTCCAAATGGCTTAAATATTGTACTAGGGGTTTGTGTCATAGCTTGTGAGCCTTTAGTTCCAAATAGTGGAGCCACATTTCCCATTGTGGTACTTTGTGATGTTCCTCCTAATGGAATGGTAGTATGTATTTGTGGGATAGTTTTATTAGGAATAGATGCATTGTGTCCCTAGTTTTGTGTAGTCTGATTGATTGATGTTTCAACTAGTGTGTTAACAACAAAACCATGAGGTTTTTTAACTCCACTTTGTAACAATTTTTGTAGGAATCATTATGGGTCTTGTACTACTATCTCATCTGCAAACCATGACATACTACGATCTTGAGTTGTTTCCTCAATCTCCTCTTTAGTTAGAGGTATTTGGATGTCTTTTATAGTGAAAATTTCTAAAGGGTTGGGAAATGATGATCATGCCATAGGTGTCTCATTGGATGAAGACCTAAACTTCATGTTGGTAGTTGGACTAAAAATGGGGTCTTCATTGGTATAGTCCATTTCTTTTCTTTTCATTTATAATCTTGTTTCGACCATATAAGACTTGCAAGTTTGATGAATGGTATATGAAGTCTAATCATTGCAGTGGTGGCACTAGGACTAAGTATGCAACTATGCTATGTTTTTTGGGTTTTCCAATGTATAATAAATTCCAAATGATGATGCACTTATAGCCAAGATTAAGGTACGAAGTGACAATAAATGAAGCTAAGATGTGGTAATGTCACTATGCTCCAAAATCTATGGTGTGACTAAGATTAAAGTATGCAAATGCGATTTTATGATGAAGGTTATGGTATGACCAAAGTTATGATGTGAAGACTAAGCACTTTTATGGACCTAAGAAGTGACTACTAAACAAACTAAGACAGTCCAAAGTACCAAATCTAATTATCAAGACCTTTAAAAGGACAAAGACTAAAGTGATGATGATTGAAAAAGTGGATGCCAAACTAGACTCATGAGTTTAAAGGACCGACTGAAATGAAAAAGATTGTTTGATAAAGTGACAAGGTCAAGATAACCTAAATTTGTGAAAATGATCTCATCAAAAGGCTAATAAGCCTACTAGTCTAGATTCTACAAAAGTGTATGCAACTAATGAGTGACCCAACGTTTGAATTAAGGTGTATGCAACTAATGAAATGGTAACCTTAATGAAATGGAATGAAATGAATGATCTAAAATGATAAATTTTATTATCTAATGAGATTATTACAATCAGGAAATTATCCAAAATAAGACCACACTAGAATTTTCTATCAACTAGGAAATGTGGTTCATGGTCTATCAAATGTATTTTATTGTCTTGCATATGCGGTGCATAAGTTTCAAAAAAAGTGGTGCTCTATTTTTTTGATTGCGGTTTACAGTTTGTCAGATGTGGTGAATAGTGTGTTTATCCCTAGTTTGAATGTTTTGGGTTGATTTTTTGTCTTGGGTTTTTGTGAAATGTGATTTAAAACACAGTAAACAATCTGAAAACAAGTCTTGGCTATTGAGTGATTTTTTTTTTTGAGTGTTATGTGTATGTTCAAGGTTTATTCATGTTGAAAATGAAGGTAAATTTGTAGCTTAAAACTTTTGAAAATATGTACTATAAATATAATTAAGTATTGTTTGTCAGAATTATTTGTGTATGATTAATCTATCTAGATAAATTTTATCATTTATAGAAATAGACACAAGATTTTAGAAGAATGAAAAAACATAGAAGTGACACAACATATAAGTGCTTATATTATTTAACCTTACAATAATATTATGCACTTGCTGCAATAAATAGGAAATTATGAGTTTTGTAAACTCCTAAGAGTTGTCAATTACGAGAGAATAAAGATCCTTTGAAAAACATACACCTAGATTTGGAAAGTAGAGTTCCTCCATGTTAACACAAGTCAAACAAAAGTGTTCCTAAAAGTTGGTGCCCCAAAGTAAACACTTAACTGAACTTTGGTCAAGAGGATATCCTATAAACTCCACCTCAAAGTTGTCAACCAAGAATGGGCCCACTTAACTAAGCCTTGTAAATTTATTCTCATTTAAAAGGTCTAACTGAAAGATGCCAACGTGGGTGCCCAAGGTGGACCCAAGTCAATCTCTCTTAACTAAATCATATCTCTCCATAAATTTATGAAAAAAATATGTATTATTGTTCATCACAACCTAATTGAAAGTATCTAGCTATTATCTTTCATGCAACTAAATTCATTAGTCAAGTAAGCTAGTATACAACTGAACCATAATTGAGCTCAACTAAATTATACTGAATTGAATTGAATTCAATTGAATTAAATGGAATTGAATTGAATTAAATTGAATTGAATTGAATTGAATTGAATTGAATTAAATTGAATTAAACTAAACTAAACTAAACTAAACTTATATTGAACTTATACTAGACTGATAGTGCCACTTCACTCTTGTAAATATAAATCCCTATTTTTTATGAACCTAGATATGCATTACTGAAGTGTTATCAACCCTCCAAACAATTAACTAAAACAAGGTGGGTTCCACCTTCCATGTGGTGTCCCATGTGCTCCTATTATTTAGGAACAAATCTTGGATGCCCCCACATGTTCCTATTGTTTAGGAATAATTAAAAATGTTAATTTACATGTTCATTTCATTCGAATTTAATATATTTCTAATTCTAGTGTTGGGAAACTCTTTCGAAGGACTTAGGAGATTAATGAAATATGTTTAGGATTGCAATTAAATGGAATCCTATTCCTAATAATTCACCCCAATTTACACATGTCTAATCACAATATTAAAATACTTTACACACATAAAACACTTCCTATTTGTAAGGTCAATGGGTGATGGCAACAAATCATAGGTCGAAAAATTAGAATCTCCTTCGACGCAAGTGGAGGGACACTTTTAGGGGGTGTATGCAATATTTTATTTAAAAGAGAGGATGGATAGGGGCCTCCAAGACTGGAGGGATGACCAAATCACCCTCTCATTGAAAAGCTACAAGTAAACAAGTAGCTTATGCCAAGAGAGGGATTTTTGTCTCATCTCAAGGGAGCCATAAGGTGAGTAACTTAAAGTTGTGATACTACAACTTTGCACTCAGAATGAAACCGATAAATAACTCAAGCACTATGGGTGGGCCTCTAACTGATTGTCTTCTATTCATTGCTTGGGGACTTGACACCTCTCAAGTTTCCAACAAGTCACTTAAGGCTTTAACGAACCCTACTTGGGTAATTAGAATACCTTGTGGGTACTTCCCCTTTTGGATTGGCACTGCATCACAAAGGCTAGCATTAGATTGTACTTGACTTTCATTCTACCCTTTTACATAGCAGGCCGAGGGAAAAACTGCTTTGGGTCACCAATGAGTTCTTTGTTAGGATGTGTCTTAATAGTAGACCCTTCTAGAGGAGTATAAAAAAGTGATACAAATACAATGATTTTGATCTCCAAGATCATATAAAAATGTGAGGAGAGATAATAAACATGTATTTTCTCACACTAGCAAATATTCATTAACCTTTGGAAAAAAAAATGTGTCATGTGAAAATGAAAGTTTTGAGATGTGTTTTTTATTCCCAAGATCATATAACCTATGATTGAAGAGCATACACACCTTAAAACACAAAAAAAATCACAATATAAAGAAAAAAATTATTCATTTTAATCCCAAATTAAAAATGTTATAAATAAAAGACACCTGCTTATTTTTAATTCCTAAATAAAAATGTTCCTACTTAAAAATCAAAGAAAAATAAAACCTTGCAAGAATATGGATTAGTTGTCTCAATAGTAATTTCTTGTCCCCACGAATTCCACAAGATGCCAACCAAGTATCAATAACACAAAAACCTCTAATCCCAAATAGAAAAGCATAAAATAAAAAAATCCTAATTAAAACCCTAATTAATAATAATAAGCAAATGTAGCTAAAAATGTCAAAGATGCGACCCACTATTCTAGAATAGATGCAGCTAATCAAACTGTGACTACAAAAAAATGGAAAGCGAATGGAACACACTAGATAGTGACTGTCATGAACTAAAGAGCGATTGCGACAAACCAAAAAGTGATTGTGACTCACAATTGAAACATCTACGGTGAACAACCTAAAAGCTACAAAAATACTTCAAATCTAGCAAAATTTAGAAAACTAAAAAGCTGAGAAATGATAAAAAAACGTGAAAATAGATTAATAAAATGATTTTGTATACAGTTAAGCAAATACTGCTCTTAGTGCTATGAATATCGCTTTTTGTCTTCATAAATACATCTCAAAATATATTCCATGCATTGTGTTGTGCCACAAATGCATCACATTGTCTCTTAAATGCATGATTCGGCCTTATAGATGTGTTGCGGACTTAAACTCCAAAATTCTTTCAAATCTAGCTAGTTCATGTTGGGTTCACCAATGTAGAATAGGCAAAAATTAAGGTGAAATACATGAATCAATAAAACTCAAACCCTAGATCCCTAAACTAACAATGAAGCATAAATAAACATAGAAACATAAAATAATGAAGAAATATTACCCATATTCCTATGCCATGGTTGATTCACGTCCATTACATCCTTCTCCTTCTTGCTTTATATTCTTGATTTCCCTCAAATTTTGAGTATGCAACAATAAGCCTAGTGATAGTGATAGAAAAATATTGAATATTGTACTTGTCTCCTTGAGTAGCATGTGTTGGAATTGAATCTATTAGGAGTAAAATGACAATAATAGGTCTATTTTATAGAAAACAAAATTTGAATGAAGGGATACGATTAAAAGCCAATATGACATGAAAATCAATTGTCAAGATTGCTTGAGAAGCAATGAAATAGGGTTAGGGAAAAAATAGGGCAAATATAGGGCTTGGTTAAGGATGGACAATTGAGATTAAAATATAAAATAATCAATCAAGGGTGGAAATTAATTGAGATGTGAAAAGATAAGAATTACATGGATAAAGAGGTTGACATAGAAAAAGAGGTTGTTGGATGAAATTAACATCCATGGAGATTAACTTATATTTTTTTCTTGTGAGTCTATTAATTTTTTTCAAAAAGAGACCTTTTATCTTTGACAAATTCAAGAAGACACTCTCTCTCTCTCTCTCTCTCTTTGTCTCTCTTTATCTCTTTCTCTCTCTCCCTCCCTCCTTCTTTCCCCACTCTTAGTCCCTCTATTAAGATGCAAGACCCATCCTATCTAGACAAATCTATCTTGGTCCCTCTATTCCTCTAACACTACCTACATAATTCTCCCTTCATCCCTCTATCCCTCTCTACCTCATTCCCACCACCCTATGTCTCTCCCTCCCAATAACTATATTATTTTAAATAATTATATTATTTAAATATACATATATTATTTATGTGTGCATATCTTGGGCATTACATTAGCTACTTTGTCTGCGAATTTTAAAATTAAAAAAATAATATGATTTTTTAGTGATATTATAATGAATAAACTTTAATCAATGAAAAATATATTATATTTCTAATAAATTAAAATATTATGTTTTACAATAAAAAGATAGTTATTTTAATTATAAAAAATTTAGTAAAGACATAAAAGATAATATTAATATAATTTTAATTAGCTGATAGGCTATTATACGTGGGGGAACCCCACCGACATTTCTAGCAGTCTAAAGCAGGTGGGAACCCCACAAACTTTACGACATGGGATATTTATCTAAATTTATAGTATTCCCGCATGTGTTGTCCACCATTTACCTATAAATTTCAATACGCACCCAAAATCAAACACAAGACATCTCAATATAATCTTTATCTTTTTGTATAGTTGCATTTCCATTTAAATTTGATCCCGAAGACACGAGTTGAATTGCTTGTGTTACCATGTATTTAAAGAAGATATGATTCGAGCTACTATTTACTTTTTCACATGATAATGTAAGCAGGATTTGTTAAAAATAGGTCGTCAATGGAAATTTAATAAGCTATTTTATAAAAAGGTGTAAGAAGTAGAAGGTTGTAATTTAGGTGGTTAATAATAAATAAAATAAAATAATTTATATAATAATTTATGTATATAATAATAATTAATGTAATAAATAAATAAAATAATATAATAATTTTTTAATAAAAATAAAATTTGTTCTGTAGTATAAAATCCAAACAATAAAAAATAAAAAATTATATAATAAATAAAGTAAAATAAATAAATAATAATTGAAGTAATAAATTAAAAAACTAGTAATTTATATAATAATGTATGTAATAATAATTTATTTATATAATAATTTATATAATAATAATTTATGTGATAAATAAAATAAATAATAATTTATATAATAAATAAAATAAAATAAAATAATCTATATAATAAATAAAATAAAAATGATTCTTTAAATAAAAATAATACAATAAATTTTTAATAAAAATAAAATTTGTTCTGTGTTATAAAATCCAAACAATAAAAAAAAAAAAAAATTATATAATAAATAAAAAAAATAAAAGAATTTATATAATAAATAAAATAAAAAATAATTTAAATAAAATAATATAATACATTTTTTAATAAAAATAAAATTAGTTCTATGTTATAAAATCCAAATAGTAAACAAATAGAAAAATGAAAAAGTAAAGTTGTATAGGAAGTGTTGTTTTTGGAATGAATCAGAGAGGAGGGTAAAGAAGTAGAGAGGGAAGGATAGAGAAAGAGAGAGAGAGGAGGGCAAAGGGACAAAGGGAGGTAGAGAGGGATAAAAGAGATAGAGATTGGGAGGCTGAGAGAGGTGGGATAGAAAGAAGTAGAGAAGGAAAGAGGGAGCCAAAGAGAGTGAGAAAGAGAGGGAGGGAGGGAGAGGTGGAGACGGATAGGGGAGATATAGAGAATTAGAGGGGGAAGGAGGGAGAGGTAGAGAGGAATATGTGAGAGAGGGAGAGAAGTAGAGAGACGAGGGTAAAGAAGTAGAGAGGGAAGGATAGAGAAATAGAGAGAGAGGAGGGTAAAGGGACGAAGGGAGGTAGAGAGGGATAAGTTAGATAGAGATTGGAAGGGAGAGAGAGAGGTGGGATAGAAAGAAGTAGACAAGGAAAGAGAGATCTAGAGAGAGTGCGAGAGAGAGGAAGGGAGGGAGAGGTAGAGAGGGATAGGGGAGTTATAGAGAATTACAGGGGGAAGGAGAGAGGTATAGAGAGGAATAAGTGAGAGAGGGAGAGAAGTAGAGAGGGAAGGAGAGAGTGAGAGAGAAATAGGTGAGATGGAGGGAGGGATACGTAGAGAGGGATATGTGATATATGAGAGAAATAGAGAGGGAAGGAGAGAGCAAGAGGGGGAGAGAGGGAAGGAGGGATGGAGAGGTATAGGTGAGATAGATGACTGCTTTCTTCACGTCGTCCACTGCTTGTCACGGTCATAAATAATGTGGGCTCACCCTATCGGTGTAAGTATTGCACCTTATTGGAGTGCAAGTGCTAGTATCAAATTATGAGATGTTCTTAATATTAACAGTGTAAAGTTAGAATTAAATTTAGAATATAAAATACAATTCTAATATTAGATTATAAGAATATTAAATATCTTAATAATTCACAGTCAATTAAAAAAAAATATTAGGCAAAAGAAATTACATATTAGGAATAAATAATTAATGAAAAATATTAATAATGATATATTATAAATATTATTTAAGTGGGTATATTGTGAAATATCACTTTTTATGGCTATTATTTATTGATTTATAGATATGGGTACTAGAACAACTATTGGGTAAACCGGAAAAAGTGGTTTACAATTCGAGAGTGAGGGAGGAAAAGTTACAAAAAATGACTCCACGCAAAAAATGACTTTAAGAGTTTTAATTTTATTAAAAAAAAATTGGTTTAAAAAATATAGTAATAAAGGAGAAAAGTATATATATTCATAGTTTAAAACTAATAACTATTTCCATAAGAATTTAAGAAAAAAAGAAGACTAATTTTAAGAAAGTAGTATTTAGAGCTAATATACTAATTTTAAAGTACTATCTAAATATTATTTTACATCTATTTTAAGAAAAAAATAAGAAGAAAACTAAGTACTTTAGTCACATAAAATCCTTAGTTTCTAATTTTAATTCATTTATATATCTCATATATATATTATTCTATTTTTAATTTACTAAATATTTATAATATCTTTTAGCAGGATATTAATAAAGGAAAACAAAAAAATAGTATAATATTTTCTACATAATAGACTTCATAAAAAAATTAGTTGAAGAGACACACACTTTCAACTTGTCCTCATGATTCACTATATTTAATTAAACTAAATTATATTTGTAAAATAATTAATTTATTTAAATAAAAAAATTAAAATTCATAGTCAATGGATATTTCAAATAATCTAAATAATGTTGCTTTTCTTGGAAAATTTAGAAACCCATGTTTTTTGCTTCACTAAAGCATTGATTTTCCTGTTTACTTGTTTTGAAAGCACAAAATACAACCCTACTTTCTTTGGATGCTATTATTTCAAAGATTATGGATTTTATCTTTGGGAAATTCTCTTAAAACCATCTCTATATTAATATTCAAGATTCCTAAAAATCAAATTTAAGAGTTTTCTCCTTGTCACTCTCTCTCTTTGTCCCTCTCCCTCCCTCTCCCTCTCTCCCTTCATCTCCCTCCCTCTCCCTCTCTCCCTTCATCTCCCTCCCTCTCCCTCTCTCCCTTCATCTCTCCTTACTTCTCCCTCTCTCTCTCTCCCTCCATCACCCTCACCCTCTCCCTCTCCCTCTCCCTCGACCCCCTCTCTCCCTCACCATCAACATCACCCTCTCCCTCACCATCACCCTTACCCTCGCCCCCTCTCTCTCCCTTGACCCTCAACCTCACCCTCTCCCTCTCCTTCCCTCCTCTCTCCCCCAACCCCACTCCCATTCCCACTCCCTCTCCTTCACACCCTCTCTCCCCCTCCCTCCCTCCCC
>CM021100.1:490867384-490918130 GCA_007115665.2 Sequoiadendron giganteum | reverse complement strand
TCTCAATCACCCTCATTCTCACCCTCCCCCTCCCCCTACTCCTGCCCCTTTCCCCTCCCCTTCCTCCTCACCCCCTAGCTCATCCCTTTTTATCATCCTCACTGCTCAGCCTCCCTGTCACCCCCCTCCCTATCACCCTCACCCTCACCTCTCTCTTTAATATAGTTTTAAAAAATAAATAATATTTATTGATTTTAAAAAAATGATAAGAATATTAATATAATTTTAATATTAATATTTAACAATGTAAAGTGAGAATTAAAATAATAGACATCTAAAACTCGTTATATTTAAGAGATGTGTAATAGAGAGAGCTAAAAAGGAAATACAAACAACAACCATACCTGAGCATTAAGCAGACTTATGGACGATTTTGTGGTTGTTCCGAGCTGTTTTGTGAAGTCTTCATGTTTATCACCTTGTTCAGCAAAGCTTTCTTTTCACACTGGATCAAACTATTCATCAGTAACACATAACGGTGAGTTCTTTTTCTTGGCAGATGTCCACAACCATGAGGTTCCTAAAGATCACAGGGACATGATGGATGGAACTCCATCGTAGGACTTAAAATTCATTCCATTCTTATGTAATTCTGTCCAAGAAGCTATGAGGTAGATGGGTAATCAGAAATATGTGTAGATAAAATCTACATGGGGAGGTAAAAGAGATGAACTGAATGTAAAGAAGGGATATGAATATACCACTCTAATATCAGTGCCCACTCCACAAACCACAAACATCAACAAAAATGTGATGAGAAACTCCAAAACAAAGCATTGTAAATTTGATCCAGAAGACATAGTTGCTACAATGCATACTATATTTCCAAACACCAATCTGAGAGAAAATCCAGTAGTAATTGACCTAACAACTTGGGTTGCTATGTACCCTGAGAGAAAATCCAACAGTAATTGACCGAACAATTTGAGCTGCCATGCACCCTGGAATCCATGATTTCAATGCAATTATAAAAAAGAATGTCAATTCAAGCACAACCATGTATTCATATCTTAACAGGAATGGCTAAATTTGAGAAGCCAACCTACTCATATTAAAACCCAATGTCAATTCAAGAATAACCATATATTGAAATCGATACAGGAATTCCATACGCTTGATAGGAATGGCTAAACTTGAGAAGCCAGCAATACCCAAATGAAAAATATTGCATACAAACCTCGTACAATAGAAATCTCTTGATAGATGCAAAGGCCAATGTAATTGTAGGGTTGAAGTGAGCCCTAGAGATATGACCAATAGAATAGATCAATGCCATCACTACTATCGGCCACACAATTGACACCCCAAGATGAGTTATGGAGCCATAAGTCTTCTTGTCAAAAAGAACAGCACCACATCCTGTAAAGATCATGAAGAATGTTGCTATAATTTTGGGTCCAATCTTCAATCATGGAAAATTAATATATAAGAATTATAATTCACTTACGACACTGAAATGGAAGAATTAAGGACAATATTGAAGAAAATTTTAGTTAAAAGACAGTCAAGAACAGAAAAAAATGGGAGAAGGATCACCCCTAATAGCTCTTCTAAACATGGGTCTAAAAATCCAATAATTAACCTTACATCTCATGAAGGACTTAATCTATTTAAAAGAATAACCCCCAAGAGGTAGTTCAGAAATTAGATCTAACAAAACGTAACTTCGTTTAATATTATTAAGAAATAATAAATTGAACTTACTGAAATAGAGAGATCTGCGTATGGCGAAACAAAGAAATCTTCTATAAATTTAAAGAAGAGACAAAAACCTAGAATGTGAGATTATTGTCAAGATTTTAAAATCAAACAAATGCAAAACACACAGAGCTGCTGCTCTGTTTTGCAATCAAGTTGGAAATGCCCAAATGTTAAATGTGGAAAACAACAAGGAGACATGCAACTTTGATACACTATTAGTCAACTTGAAATGACAAAACATAAAACAAACTAAGAACTAGAAGCTATTACAACTTTCTGGGAGCAATCAAAAACTGCTCAACCAGACTGGTAATGATGAGGAGCAATCACTGCTCTTACAAAATAACAAACAACTGCTGCTATTAAGGAGTTGTTGGAAGTTCACAAAGAATGTTCTTCTCATAGTTTGCTGCTGCAATCTTCTTCTCTGACTTCCTCTCTCAATTTTTCCCAACTCTCTTCTCCAACTGACTTCTACAAACTGACAGAATGATCTACCTTCAATTCATTTTGTCCAAGACAAACATTCCCCCCTAAATTTTGAAATCACCTACCTTGGCAAATGCCAATTTCAAAATTAGCTACCACAATCAATTATGGAGCCGACAGGAGCTGCAGGAAGGATCCCAAAAATAGAAGGGCTCCTGACAGGTAGGTGAAGGCTGTAGGGGCATTGGCGGATGAGCAGAGGCTTAGGAGAAACAATAAATTCTAACACTCCCCCTTTGTCCTGATCTGACAAAACAACACGATCAAATCTGATCTAGATCAACAATGCACAATATGCTCATTAGGTGTACAAAACTGTCAATGCTCAAAGGCTTGGTGAGTATGTCTGCTAACTGTTGCTCAGACCTACAAAACTTCATTTTAATTTTACCATTTTCAACCAATTCATGAATGAAATGATACCTGATTTCAATGTGATTTCTTCTTCCATGAAACACGATATTTTTCATCAGAGCTATCGATGAAACATTGTCACAAAAGATCATTGTTCCATCCTCTTGTTTTTCTTTCAAATCTGCCAAGATTCTTCTCTACCAAATAGTCTGACATGCTGCTGCATTTGCTGCTATATATTCAGCTTCAGCTATTGATAGGGAAATAATAGGTTGCTTCTTGGAAGCCCAAGAGATAGCACCCGAACCCAAATGATATACATAGCCCGAGGTGCTCTTCCTATCATCCAAACTTCTGCCCAATCACTGTCAGTGTAACCAACCAGCCCATATTCTTTTGCTACTATGTACAACATGCCATATCCTTTGCTACCATTCACATACCTTAGGATTCTCTTACCTTCTTTCCAATGGGTGTCTCTTGGAGTCTCGATGAATCTAAAAATCAGACTCGCTCCATGCATTATATCCGACCTAGTTGCTATCAAATACATCAAGCTTCCAACCAAGATTTTGTACATGGTTGGATCTACATTACTGCTGCAATCTTCTTTGCTCAACTTAAGACCTACGGTTGTTGGTGTTGGGATAGGCTTGCTCTCAACCATTCTAAACCTCTTCAAAATTTCATTTGCATACTTCTTTTGAGAGATAAAAATACAATCATGCATTTGTTTTACTTCTATTCCTAGAAAATAACTCAAGAGACCTAAATCTGTTATTTCAAATTCTCTTTTCATGGCCTCTTTAAAATCAACACTGGGGAAATCATCATGCCAAATAAAAACTAAATCATCTACATACAAGACAACAATTAAAATATTACCATTTGCTGCCTTGATGTAGAGAGTGGGCTCACCATCACTTACGCTAAAGTCATTGCTCATCAAATATGAGTCAATCCTACTGTACCATGCCCATGGAGCTTGCTTCAGCCCATAAAGGCCTTCTTCAGCCTATACATCTTGTGTTTTTGGCCTGGAACTTCATATCCAAAAGGCTGCTCCACATAAACCTCTTCTTTCAATACTCCATTAAGAAAGGGAAACTTCACATCCATTTGAAATACCTTCCATTTGTGTTGGGCAGCAATAGCTATGACTATCCTCACAGTCTCCATCCTAGGAACAAGGGCAAATGTCTCATAATAGTCTCTTCCAAACTGCTATTTGTACCCCTTGACAACTAATCTTCCCTTGTGCTAGTCTATTCTTTCTTCGGCATTGCTTTTAGTCTCATAGACCCATTTTACTCCAATAGCTTGCTTGCTTGGAGGCAAGTCAATCAGATCCCATGTATTGTTTCTTTCTAAGGCATCTATTTCCTCATCCATGGCTTCACACCATTTATCCTCTTTCACAACTTCTTCAAAATAAATTGGATCATTGTGAGAAAATAGTGCAAAAGTCACACTCTCATCAAATTAATCATCATACCTTCCATTTTGGTAGATCTCCCTTAGACTATTGGTCTTTCTTGGAATTAGGGAGGTGAGAGTGGGCTATAAAATTTTAGTGCTACTATTTTGCTGAACAGGCTGAAACTGGAGTGATTAGGAGCTGTCAAGAGCTCATCGGGAGTTTGTCGGGAGCTGTCAGGAGTTGGTTCGAAACTGTCAAGAGCTCATCAGGAGCCATTAGGAGCTGAATTTCTGGTTGTCTATGGTTGCTTCCACTTCTATTTGTTCTGATCAGGAGCAATTAGGAGCTGTCGAGAACCATCATTTTATGTTGTTGTAGAATTTTCCAGATCTTCATCTTCAATTTCTTCATCACTCTACACTGTCGAGAGCTATTGGGAGTCGTCAGAATCTGTCGTGCCATCCCATGACTGATCTTTTAAAAACTCCACATCTCTACTAATGATAATTTTTTTGGTGATCGGATTGTATAGCCTATAGGCTTTGGACTCTTCACTGTAGCCTGTGAAAATGCACTTTTCACCCTTATCATCCAATTTTTGCCTTTTTTCTTTAGGCACGTGTGCATAAGCGATACATCCAAACACTCTCAAGTTTTCAACCATCCATCTTCATTTTGTCCATGCCTCTTGAGGTATCTTGTCACAGACTGCCTTAGTTGGACTTTTATTAATCAAATGCACAACTATTGCAACAACCTCTCCCCAATATTCTTTAGGGAGTCCTTTTGCTTTTAGCATACTTCTTGCCATCTCTACGATGGTTTTGTTTTTCCTTTTAGCCACTCCATTTTTTGTGGAGTATAACTGGCTGTAAGCTCTTTTTTTATGCCATTCTACTTGCAAAAATTCACAAAACAATTGGAGGTATACTCTCCTCCTCTATCTGACCTTAGGACTTTAATAAAATGTCCACTCTCTTTTTCAGCCTGGGCTTTAAACAATAAAAACTTATTAAATGCATCAAACTTGTGCTGCAAAAAATAAACACATGTCTTATGGCTGTAATCATCAATAAAGGTCATAAAAAATCTGCTGTTACCTATGGAAGTGATTTGCATAGGGCCTACCAAATCCATGTGCACCAACTCCAATGGTGCTCTTACCCTTGTAGAGTTGCCCGATTGGAAGGGCTCCTTATGTTGCTTGCCCAAAATGCAAGCCTCACATTTAACATTAGGCTCTACTATCCTTGGAAAACCATCAACCATGTTGCTTTTGGACAAAAGACTTAAACCAACATAGCCTAGATGTCTATACCTGAGATCCCATAGCTTGGAGGGGTCTTCGATGGTGCTCTTGAGGGCTGCAAGTTGTACTGCTGTACATTTTCCATCCATGAGAGCTGCTGCAATAGACTGAGATGAGAAGCATGTCTCAATATTCAATGGAAACATTCAGTTCTTTTACATTTGTATTGCTGCAAACACCTTTGTTCTCTCAGTCTTGTCATAAATGACACATTTTCCCTTCTCCATCAAAAATTTGTATCCACTCTAGATCAGCTGTCCTACACTCATGAGGTTGTGCTTTAACCTCGGTGCAAAGAACACATTTTGAACCTCCTTCTCTTCACCTTGCTTGGTGCAGATCATGATAGATCCTTTTCCTTTAATAGGAAAAACTCCATTGTTCCCCATTCTAATTTCTGATTTAATATTTTTTTCAATGAAAGAAAAAAGATTTTCATTTCCACTCATGTGGTTACTGCAACCACTGTCCAAATACCAGACCTTCGGGCTGCCTTCTTCACCAACATTGCACTTGATGAAAGTTGTGGACTGATTTCCTTCAGCCACATTTGAATCAACAACATTAGCATTTTGTCTTTGCTGATTACTGTGCTTCTTCCAACACTCACTAGCATAGTATCCAAACTTGTGACAGTAGTAGCACTCAATGTTGCTCTTGTTACTTCTCCCACTCGAACTGTTGTTCTTCGTGCCTCTTTGAGAGTTGTTTTGAGAGTTGCTTGCTCCCTCTTGGCTGCTTGCTCATCCCAAGCTTTCTCCACTAGCATTTCCTTGATGGGATCTAACTCTACCTCTTCGAGAGCCATTCCTACCTCTCTCTCTACCTCTTACATTTGACTGAGCTTTGAAAGCTTACTCATGGGAGGTAGTAGCAAACCTTTTTAAACGCTACTCATGGGTATGGAGAGAACCCATTAACTCATCCACTGTCAAATTAGAAAGGTCTATCGATGCTTCAATAGCAATGACAAGAGGATCATACCTCGTGGGTAGACATCGAAGAAGTTTTTCAACAATCTTCAGCTCCTCTATCACATCTCCATTTGCTCTCAGCTGGTTCAACAAACCAAAGAACCTTGTTTGAAAGTCTTCAACAGACTCAATTTCTTTCATCTCAATAACTCGAACTCTCTTCGAAGTAGCTGGAGCTTCACACCTCTGACTTTATCAGTCCCTTTGTAGCCAGTCTCGAGGATTTCCCAAGCTTCTTTTGCATACTCAGTTGCTATAATTCTGAGAAAAATGGCCTTTGTCAAGGCTGCTTCGATCAAACTCAAAGCTTTTGCATCCTTCTTCCTCTAGTCCTTCAGTTGGGTCTTCCGGTTATTTGTGAGAGCTGCAAATGCAGTTGGGTCAGTGATATCCACAAACCCATTTATGAGAAAGTCCCACAAATCATTGGCCACCATGATGGTCTTCATCTTCTTGGCCCAAATGTCATAGTTCTATCCATTAAAGGACAGTGGTTGCTGCCAACTCCTTGCTTCATCTCCAGCCATGTCTCCTACAACAAAAACCTCAACACCCAAAAAATACAAATGCCCAAACTCACAAGGAAATGGGGCCTATGGCTTTAATACCATGTCAAGATTTTAAAAACAAACAAATGCAAAACACACAGAGTTGTTGCTCTATTTTCCAGTCAAGCTGGAAATGCCCAAATGTTAAATGTGGAAAATAACAAGGAGACATGCAACTTTTATTCACTATTAATCAACTGGAAATGAAGAAACATAAAAAAAGCTAAGAACTAGAAGCTATTACGACTTTTTGGGAGCAACCAAAAAAATTGCTTAACCAGACTGGTAATAATTAGGAGCAAACACTGCTCTTACAAAATAACAAACAACTGCTGATGTTCAGGAGTTGTTGGAAGCTCACAGAGAATGTTCTTCTCACAGTCTGCTGCTGCAATCTTCTTCTCTGACTTCTTCTCTCAACTTTTCCCAACTCTCTTCTCCAGCTGACTTCTACAAATTGATAGAATAATCTCCCTTCAATTAATTTTGTCTAGGACAAACATTCCCCCCTAAATTTTGAAATCACCTACCTCGTAATGCCAATTTCAAAATCAGCTACCACAATCAACTTTGGAGCTGACAGGAGCTGCAGGAAGGATCCCCAAAACAGAAGGGCTCCTGACAGGTAGGTGAAGGCTGCAGGGGCACTGGTGGATGAGTAGAGGCTTAGGAGAAACATTAAATTCCAACAATTATTGATCAACTGTTCAATCTAATATGTTTTCTCTGTAATGCTTTTGATTCCCTTATCTCTGATGATCTTTCCAAAATCATAACCTCATTAAGAACCCAACCTTTCTCCTTTGTTTTTAATCGATCTTTCTTGATTTGGGAATTCTTCTTAACGATCCCTGACTCAAATATCTTTGATTACCCATCAACCTTCTAGATGGTGATTTCCTTAGGTACCTTCTTACACCTTTCTTTATCTCCATTATAGGGACCTGATTTTCAATAAAAAAATAGGATTGAGCCTCCATTATGATTCATCACCGAGAAGCCTACGAGTCTCTATAATGAAGAGCCATACAAGGATTTCTTCTCAAGGAACATCTTTGTTTAAGCACACAAGAAGAAATCTTTCTTAACTAATTATCATCTAGCACTGAATTTGCTATCTCTAATTCCTATTCTTTCACGCCCTATTTTCTGCTACGCACATTAGATGACTAGCAATCACATGAACTTTTGGCTGGTGCAGTGCGTCATACAAATCACAGGGATCAATCTTTCCAAGATCAAACTGCTTGCCATAATTCACATCTTTGTTCAAGCCCTTGAGATAACTCACTACCCTATTTTTGGATGCTCCTCCAAGGGTTAATTTAGTTGGCATCTACCTGGATGCTCCTCCTACCAACTAACTAAATTAAAAAAAATTCCGTTCAAATCTCCAACGGTCTGAAGGTGGACCTAGAAATTTTATTTTAGAATAACTAAACTTTATAGAATTTTTAAGATAACTATAATAATTTGTTTTTAATAAATGGAATCAAATTATTTTAGGAAGAGCTATTTTATAGTTTCAACTTTAAAAAAAAATAGATGTTTGTTATATCTTACCTTTTATTTAAATTTAGATGATTATGGTATGAGATTTTGTGATGTCAATGTAGAATGTATTTTAGTTCAATAAAGCATTAGAAATAAGTTAAATTGAATTGTGTTTATAATTTTGGTTATTGAAATAAATATAATTGATAAGTATACAATTAATTTAAATTCTTTAGTTAGGATAGAGTACTCGACATAAAACAAATAATTAGAGGCACTTAACTTGAAAATTAATAATAGACTTGATTGGTGTAGATGTAATATTTAATCGACTTATCACTATCTAAAATTTTATGCCTTAAGTTTGTTGATAGTCTTAGAATTTATATGGTTATGCAATCATATGCTAATAAAAACTAGTTATATATAACCCTTATATACCTGATAAACTTATTTATTCATAACCTACATGAAATGAATTTGTTCTCAAATCACTAAAGATAGATCCCTAGTTATATTACAATGTTATAGGTGTGAAAAAATATTCATAATCCTACACTATTGTTTTATTCTTTATTTTATGGATGTGAGATTTTTAAATGGTTATTCTATTGTGTAATAGCGTCACAATATACTGCGAAGAGAAAAAAAAGGAAAAGAAGAATATGTATTTGTGCATTTACACACAATAATGATCATGATCTCTTGCAATAGAGAATACTTAGTAATCCCAAAGACTGTTTTAGAATGCTATTACATTCATCTAATTGAGCATTACATTCATGCCAACAAATGCTAGAAAGGAAATTTCATAACTATGACTAAAAAATCTTCTTGAATACATACTTAATTCCATTGACATATTCTGCAAAATAAAACATATTACAATACTAGTTTTCTTCTATTCCACAAGTCTATAATCCTTTAGCAAACTAGACTTAGCATTGATGGATTCCTTGCAACTTGGCATCTAGAGACCACACCACAACCAACCTTTAGAAATGACTCAAAATTTTGATTATCAGTAGCAAGGCATTAACCCTAATCTTCACCATTCATAGTTTAAATGCATGGTCCAAGTTAAATTGCACCCAAAATAAACACTTTAGATCAATGGAGATAATCTACAATCAATTCTAGTAGCTAGATGACTATGCCATTATTATTCATAGCTAGAGTGAGTGGAAAATATACATACAATTTTTTCCTGCATATGTTCTCACCTTCTATGAAAATTTGAGCCCAATTCGAATGTTAAAATCATCTTTCAGGGAAAATCAACACCTGTTTGGATGTGGGATTTTTCCCTTTAGTAGGATTATGATATTTTATTTATTGCTTTTGAAGAATGAGATTAATATTTTTGGGATGTAGATATATTTTGACATCTTTACAAATTCAGTGATATCCCATCAACCATCAAATCTTTGTAAAATTTCTTATTGAAGTACAATGAACAACTTTAGGATGTAGCAAAAAAATGGCATGTACTAGGTTATGCAAAATAACAACTTTTTCTCAAGATATATCTTGATACTTCAACAAGTTCTACGAAAATTCATCTTGTAAGACTTTGCCCGCCATTAGGACATGTCATATCACATTCATAACTCACACAAAAATTTAATTATTTCTTCCCATGCATCATGGTTCCTTTTTTCCTATCATCGAGGCTTGAATATGACCTAGGAACCCTTTGTCGAGGGTTCCATGGGAACTGGGAACCAATGGTTCTTGGTTCCTATGGAACCTTGTGTAATGCCCATAATTTTACACTAGAAAAAAAACCAACTAATTTTTTTAAATACATTAATTAAGCTAATTAACATTCTAAACATTGGAAGAGTAGGAGTTAAGGGAACATCATTCGATTTCAATGCTGACTAATGCGCGATATACACCCATACCATTATAAACTTGTTTTAAATATACTTGAGAACAAAGAAAAAACTATACTCTCATGCCCACATTTACTATGGGTTTTAACACATCCATCATAGGTTTTTTTTTCTACCCTAAATTTGGAACCTAGCACATACTCATCACACACTCACTATGCAATGGTACTTCTAAGCTCTAAAAAAAGTTGACCTTATTAAATTGAAGGAGGAATAACTCAAGGTTTTATCAAACTATAAGCATTTATTTGCGGACTCTTGAAATCAAGTGTAAGGGTGTTTGATTTAACTTATTTTAATATCTTTGATAAAATAGGGTGTTCAATGATGTCACCATACATGAGATTATTATTGCATTTGAATCTTGACCCACACACCTCGCTAAGGTTGCATATCATCATGACTTCGTTAATTAGATTTACTATAGAGTAGATAACTTTGATATAATAGTTGAATTTTTATGCAACTTATATATTATACATTGTTTCTATGAAATAAATTTTAAAGTTGTAAAATATTAAAAATAACACTTACAAATAAATATATTTTAATTCTTATACATATTATTAATTTCCAAATGAAAAACAAAAACAAATAAAGAAATACTAACTTTTTAAGAACTATATTTGATGGACTTTACCAAAATATTCTTATTTAGAACATTAGAATCTTTCCTATGGGTATGGAAATATATTCCCCTCTCTTTAATGAGAAATTGTAATCTAGGAATTTCTAGAATACCTTTTCAATACTAAAGTGTCTTTTCACGGTCGTAGGTGGAACCCTGAATGGAAATTGTATTTTTATTGTCTTCTAATGCAAAGAACGAAACACTAGACTTGCTTGCAAATAAATGAAATATTTGATATTGTTCTTTTTATCTTCCCTTATCTATGAAATGAAACACTAGACATGCTTGCAAATGAATGAAATATTTAATACGGTTCTTTTTATCCTCCTTTATCTCTTGTCATAGATTTAAATCCCCTGTCTTCTAATGCCAAGAACGAAATATTAGACTTGTAAGTTGCTTGCAAATGAATGAAATGTTTAATAATGTTCTTTTTATCTTCCTTGATCTCTTGTCATAGATTTAAATCCCTGAATCTGCATTAATTGTTAAGAGCCACATTTTTGCTTATCCAAAACATTAAAAAATTATATATTATCTATTATTAGTTTATTATTAAAATATAAATATTTATGTATAGGAAAAATAATGTAGATATATAGAATCATTTTGATATAAATATTTATTGTTCATATTTTTTAGCAACATTATTATATAATCTACATTTAAATCTTCTAATATAAATATTAATGATTCTTTTATTATTTAACTCAAGAATAAAATTTCTATTTAGTTACAATGTATTCATTAGTAGAATATTGTTGTTAACAACTAAATTACAAATAAAATGTATTAAAGACTTTAACATTAAATAATGTTATTTTGACTAGTTACTCACCCTACCAATAGTACTTTTATTATTCAATTCTTGATTCTAGATTATTTTACCAACGAAACCAAAATATTATCATTTTTAATATAGTGAAATTTTTTCCAATATCCTTGTATTGACCATAATTTTAAATTTATTTATTTTTGTGATTCTTTACATCTTAATAGTTTAAATTGATAATAGGATCAAAATATTATTTAGTTTTATATTAATGCCAATGTTGCATTTAAAATTTCAATTGGATTTTTTCTACAATTTCTCCCTCTATTCCGTAAATTAATTTACCAAAATGTTATTTACAAAAAACTACATTATTTATTATGGAAAAGTAAGGTAATTCCTCCTTCCATTTATGTTCTATATATAAATATATGATTCTCACCATTAGTTTTAACCCTATTACATAATTAAAAATAAATAAAAGAAATAAGAGTTGATTAATAACACCAACCAAATATTATTAAAGATTAACATCCAAAATTATGTTACCTTATTTGTAAAGCTCCACTTTCCTGCAACTACGGTGATGCCAACATATTTAAGAATTGTTTTACTAAATCATTTATTTCACCGACCAAATTTTATTATACATTACTATAAGTTAATCTCCATTACTCTCCTCACTCATAGGCAAGTATATGATAACTGGAAGTTTTTTTATTTTATATAATTACTATTATTATTATTATTTCAACCACTCAAATCTCAATAGTTTTTTCTTTTTACTCCATCAACTTAAACAATATTTAGTTAGATAGCTGAACTGAACACTATGTATTATTATTTCTTTCTTGATGAGCTCTGTTTATATAGGAAACTTCATTTACAAATATTTACAAATATTTATATTCGTAAATGAAGTTTCCTATATATTTAACACAACTCATCAAGAAATAAATAGAAATAATTGGAAATATAATTTTTGCTTACTAAATGTTATTTTGTTACATACATCATCAAATTAAGAAAAGAATGGGCAGATCACATCAATATGCTTTAATTACTTTTCATTTAAAGTTTATAGAATTTTTTTTTTACATGTAATAAATAGATCTATTTCACCATTTTCTCTTGTTTTCTTGGACATAACAGGCCTGTACCAGCTAAGTAGGGATGCACCTCACTCAAAATATGATTTCCCTTAACCAATTGATAATGTAGATACAACCTTCTATATTCTTTTATGGGTAAACCAGGCCATTCAATATTTTGTAATTGTCTAATTTCGTAGTATAAAATATTATATAATATTCTTTAATTGTCTTAAATTAAGACAATAAAAAAAATGTTTTTCCTACAATAAATTTGTATTTCTCTCTTTATTTTCATTTTGCCTCCCTCAATATTCGGCATGCATTTTAACAAGCATTTTTTCTTTTTACGAAACTTCAAACAGGGGTTTTCCACATCAGAAACAACAAGTGGCTTTCCAGAAAAGTCTATGATTTTTGGATTTGATTGACTGGTGTCCTAAATTCATTGTTTAATCACGAAGGCACTAATCTCTTGTTAATTTAGAAAGAATGTTGTGGGTAGAAAAAAATGATCACCCCCTTGATGGCTATAATCTCTTGAACTTATTATAGCATTAAATTTATCACAAATTTTAATTTTGGATTGAATATTTGTATCCTTCTATCATCATTCTACACTTGTTTCCATCAATACCAGTAACAATTTTCTATTAATTGATAAAAATATAAAATTGAGATTCATATTTGACTTCAGTTATGAGTTTTCGATAAGATCCTTGAGAGTTGTTAGAAGTGTTTAGTATAATATTTTAATGATTTTTTATTTTGGTCTTAGTCTTGAGTTCTATATGGAAGGTTTAGCCGCACTAGAATGAATG
Source organism: Sequoiadendron giganteum (assembly GCA_007115665.2). Lineage (NCBI taxonomy): Eukaryota > Viridiplantae > Streptophyta > Pinopsida > Cupressales > Cupressaceae > Sequoiadendron > Sequoiadendron giganteum. The sequence goes on along the minus strand of CM021100.1, from coordinate 490,904,628 downwards.
ATGATTTGAGGCATTGGCTTCACACCTGTCAGTAGCATTTTGATTAGAAGTATCTAATGGAAAAAAAAAGAGAACACAACTTGTAGGCATGGAATTCAAAGGGGAGAAGACAAGATTTTTTTTATGTTATTTCACTCTATCTCTTAGATTTGGGGGGGAAATTTGAAGGAAGGAGGGAAAGATGATGGACTTGGAGACAAACAAGAAAAATATTAGAAATTGTGACCATCTAAGAGCTCTATTGATTGTCTTTCCCAAATCAAGGTAACATTCATTGCTTGAATGTTTTCATTTTTAGTTTACATGCAAAATAATTCTGTAGTTGGAAGAATCTAGCATATATGACATTGTGGAAATAAGAATTTTCTAGTTAGTTTCTAATTTTGTTTCAATACTCAATTGAATGAACAAAGACCCATAATTATTTCCTACATCTATGCAATTCTCGGCATAAAATTTATGTTGGGTAATTGGGTTTGATATACCTGACCAACTAGAGAAATAAAAATCAGATAAAATATATATGATTAATGTTTCTTGCAATTGTAGCAAAGGCTAGGTTAAAAGCCTTAATTTAGTTTAATCAAAAATTCTCTTCTAATTTTTCCAATGTTTGGTGATTAGATTGGTTTAGGTTTAAACTCAAAATTCTAATTTATTTTCCACAAAATTGGCAAGCCAGTATAATTTTATTAATATTAATATATATTTTTACATAATGCTAGTTCAGGCAGAAATACTGGTGGGAAAGAAACAATAGGAAAACCCCCAATTATAGTTTGAGTAACCTATTTTTACAATTCGACATTTAGACCAGTACAGTAAGATAGACTATTACAAAAGACTAATACCTTCTTGTTTCATCACTAGAGTGACCATATAAAAGAAGAGATAATAATGAAATTGAAATCTAAATAATTATTGTTAAAAGGGATAAGTACCCCATAACTTATGGTTTAAATCATGATGTAATTATTGGTGTTATATTATTATTCTTAAGATATATGGTTTTTCCTAAATTTATTTATTTATAGGCATATTGTGTGTTTAATATATATTTTATTTAATGCTTATGAGTCATATAAGAAATATTTTATCCAATCCAATGGTTCTTGTGTGTTCTCTATAGGAGGGGTCTTAGTTTTATTTAATTTGTAGTTGTGAGTATCCACCCATAGTCCAGTAATAGAATTGGTAAAAGATTTGAAACTAAGAGGATTTTGACACATGTAAATATACATAATTTGTGTCACCTTCCCTATCTCTTCGCTCTAAGATAAATCTCTAATGGGAAAGAGTAAGTCTTGAGTAGTAGTGGATCGAAGGAAGATAAAGATTAAGAAGAGGGAGAATGTGATGCAGATATTTCTTTCACAATTTTCTCGAGCTTTGGAAAACATTTTAATTCTATATTGTTAGTTGTGGATTTTAGGTAAGTTGTTGGTTATGTGTTTGTCCTTAATTCCTTCAAATTTGTAGTGGAATATTTGTAGATACTTGTTGCTATCTTTCACTATTTTTTTTTTCTATCAAATATGATTATAAGAAATAAATTACAATAACATTCAATAATAACCAACTGGTCATGGGACTCTACGAATACTTCCTGAGCCAATTCCTACCTTTGTTGTAAGAGTGATGTAAACTTTAGTATTGTAACTAGTATGCGTAAACTAGAAGAGTCAAGCTCTAAGATTTAGTTGTTCATCTAGATGGCTGAGTTGCAGAAAAATATACTCGTGAGTGTTTAAAAGTCTTGCAAAACCATTTATGGGTTTTGTCCCTTGTTCTTTTCCCTTTCTTGAACATACTGAACTTTTAATTTTTGATGGGGGATGTGAACATTATGATAGTTTTAACACTGACCTTTCTGCTGCAATCTGTAGATTGAAAGATGTGAATTTCTTTATATGATGTAAATTTGGAAATGTAATGGTTACTATCATTATCTAAGAGTGTATATTATGAATACAAATAAATTTTATTTTTTTATACTATTCATTGGATTCTCAGAAGTTTTCTAGGATTTGGAAGTCATAAATAAGGAATAAATTCTTTAATTTCTTCAATCACATAGTAGTGAGTGGATTTAGGAAAGTTGTTAGACACAAAGTAGCCTTCTTGGTGTGCCTTTCAATAATGGGAATTACCTTGGAATTTTATTATTCGAGCCAAAGCCAACATGGGCTTTGGCTCTTTGGATATTGTTTAGCCATCTTGTAAATTGTCTAGATATCATAAGGAGATGATCAGATTTTTTGTTAGAGATATTGCTTATCATCAAATTGATATTGTAAATGAATTTCTCGATCAAAAAACTATTAGCTCCTAAGTCTGCACCTTGGTTAAGCTCTAAAACTTAACGCTTTGTAGGAACATGGGATCATTTGAATGTTGTGGGTCATGTAAAATTGAAATGAACCTCCGGATAGGCCGGCTTCCTAGTTGGTAATGTCTTCTAAACTATGATATGATGGGAAAAATGGGGAAATATTACATAAAATGAAGTACTATTCTAAATGAAGTGATATACCAAAGCTAATTGTAAAAATATGATCACATAATACTGACACAAAATGATCAGAGCTTGGATGTAGCTAAGTATGTGATATTCATTGTTGTATATTGATGCATAAATTTTTTACTAATAGGCCTATATACAGAAATTTGCAAGAATGAAAAGACAAGAGATGAATCTCCAGTAATAATAAAGGTCTCCATTGTGAATCATATTTAGAAAATTGAGTTACGAAACATGCCGAAAATTCACAAAGGACTGTAAAAGTCACTCCAAGCTAAAATCTCCATATCAAGAACTGAATTACAAAATAAGTTCAAAATCACTAAGTACCAAAATGTTTCCCTCCAAAAACCACCAAAAAAGGAACTAGAAAAACTATTTGGGTCGGATGAACTCCAAAAGCCTAAAATCTAGCACCTGAATCATCTGCAAAAGGGGCTCCAAATGTGAGAAAATTAAAAAATGAATTAGTCTACCAAGATGACCACTCGTAATGGCTACAAAATTCCCTCCAAAACCTATAAAGAGTCAAAAAGTAGGTCTAGTATTTGTGGCATATGTTTGTAAACAACTTTCAACCTCCCTACAAGCCCTCAAAAAGCATACATATACATGAAGGACTCTCGATTGACCAAACATAAAGGTATAAGAGAATAGTTCCTAGATATCCTCAACAAAGTCATGACAAGTCAAAACAAACCCTATAACCTCTGCTAAATGGACCACATCACTATTTTTATTAAAAGACAACAATAAGGAATGAAGGCTTATAAAACACCTTAATCCCATTTGTTACACATAAGCATGAACGCAAAACATAAAATACTACTTTACCACAATCGACCATAAAGGCGCAATAATAAGTCAATGTAGGATTCTAAGTGGCATTAACCTCTCCTCAACATTCTCCATCATGTTTGGTAATGTGGCAATTAGGTGGCTCCTTGTTTGATTTCTTTAACAATGTGAGGTGGTATTTATCTTCCATAGAAACTCTATATTCAAAATGCCTAAGTCCAAAAAGACTTACTAGTCGAATGCACAATTGTAGGTAACACTTACCAAATATTGGCAAATATACAAGGGCCATGGGTTTCAATTGTCACAACATATTTTGAAAGAAAATTCCACCAAAATTTAACTTAACTATGGCGGTGGAAATAGGGTTAGAAACACTAAAGCAAAGCTCAAAACATCCTTTCATTTCACATTTTTTCCAAAAGTGGAAACTTCTCCAAGGAGTTCTGTCACCGACCAAGTGTTTTATGTGATTCTCCTGAGCTTCTCCTGGTGAAAACATGGTGGATTTCTACATAAAAGAGACATGTCTTGTGGACAAAAACATGAACAAGCTGAAGGTAAGCCTTTTCCTATTGTATTATTATATTTGTTGAGTATCAAATAGAAGAAATCTATTCTTCATGGCCATGACCTCCTGCAGATCCTTGATTCATGGCATTTCTCATCATGAAAAGATTTGATGTTTTTTTTTCTTTTGTTTGTGGCCACAAATCTCATTCTATGGTTGTTTTTTCTTGCCTTTACTCTTGTATTCTCTTTCAGGATATCATGTAGTTTTAATGACTGTGACTTGTGCATTTGCATTAAGTGTAAACGATACTGCCTTCGTATCTTCTTTTCATTATTTTTTGGTTTATGTTTCTTCTGGAAAGAAAAAGTATTAAGAATGATTATTATTCTACATAAAACCCTTGAGATCTTTGTCTTGCTACAAGTATTCGAGGGTTTCACTCAAAAGCTCAGGGTTTTCAGAAAAAATGGAAAAAAAACCAATCAGGGTTACTTTTAGGCCGTGTCCTATACAAATTCTTGGACATTTTTGAAGTTTTTTAAAGAGATCTCTCCTCACTATATATTGTATGCTTCCTTTTATGGATATAAGATCCTAGCTCCTTTTGCAATGGCATCAAATACTAGAAAAATGTATTGACAAGACTATTTGAAATGTCAGCATTGATCAAATGAGATTACTTCTGAGAAAAAATGCAAAGCAAACTCCTTCAGGAATTAAGTCAAACTAAATTAACGCCTTTTCTGCATTAGGAAAACTTTATTGAAGACTTCATGATTTAAACTATGTCAGGTTTTGAAGAACAAAACTCTCATACATGGCCTTTAAGCAATTCACTATGGCTTTTCTTAGTAAAGCACTTAAACTACATTCCACACAAGAGTTTCACTGTAATATCACTTGAATCTTTCCTATTACTACTCTTGAAAGTTAAAGATAAACTATCCTATTACTCTTCATAGAATAACCAAGATGACTGTTCTTGCATAAAATTATCAATCTTTGTCTTTTAAACAAAGATTATTAATAGCTTGTATTTATAGACAAAACTATCCTAACAGGATATGCAAATCCTTGGGCTATCATGTACAATAGCTATCATCACTGTAACCTGACGCTACCTTCATGCAAATTATGCTATCCCACATGTATGCATGGCCTCTATTTATTCGATTTCTAGGACGTACCCCAGTATTAGGACTATTGTATTGCCATGATAATAAATGCTCTATTATGAGAATAAAACAATGATCCCCATTTCCCACCACTAGCACATGAACATAAACCATATTGGCAATCCAACTAGTCATTCATTTGCCCCAAAAAGCATTACTCTTGGGATGACAAATAAAATATGCTTCTTTAATAAATTGATGATACCATGATTCATGTCACTGAGGCTTTGTTTCTTTTCTTTATCATAATATTACCATATGATTCTTGGCATTGTTAAAGGACAACATGCTGCCTCTTTTTGCCAGGTAATCACTATTTAAAATTAAACATCGAGCCTTCTCTATGCATAAAGAACCTTGAAGTATGTGAAATTTTTGTTGTAGTATTAAAATTTATTATTGTGAAAGAACATTGTAGTCTCTTCTGCATTATGATTATGAATTTAACATGATTGATATTAACTATCTTACAATATAATATCATATGCACTTTGAATATTCAAACATTGCTATGAGTTGGGCTCAACCCTTGTGGGAGCCACATTCACCCCACTCATAATATAACTTGATGAATCTGATGAATCACTCAAAAACACTTTCTCACCTAGATCTACACATGGAGCGAACAATGTTAAACAAAAACAAATGCATACCCTAAGTGTGTGTAATATTCTTCTTTTTGGGTTTTTATGGACACATAGGATAGGCATTGCATTTTATGTACATATAAATTAGCATATGCATGTGTGGGTAGGTGTGCATGTCCAGAATGTAACCTTTCATTTCCTAGATCCTAATGTTCTGACTCATTTCTTTACCCAATGTAGGTAACCTGACATAAGGAAACCTAGGGACCAGGGAGCAAGGAAAAGCCATCATACACCAGACACCTTTGCAGAACCAATCATTCAAGCAATAACTTGTTACCTTACATGTTCATTTCTTTATCATTTACTCATTCATGTATAGTTTAATTCCTATCTGTATCAAATCAGTAAGTCAGTCTCATGGCTTGTTGTGTGATACACATTTTTACGATTACATTCAATAAGATTACTTTTCATCAACATATTGTAAAAATATTTTACGTTTGATTCACTTGTATGAATATAATAAATTTATGTTCTTTTTTTCTTCTAATCCAATAAAGTTGTTTCATTTATATAATTTAATGTAGTATTGAAGGTTTAAGAAAATGCACCATTTATCTTGAAACATAGATGGCTCTTCCTTATTGAGCTTGTAGATGAAAATCTGGTAACATTTTTGGCGACATCTACTGGATGTTTTCGTGCTAAACATCAAAGACCAATAACCTATACTCATCCATTGGGCATGGAGTCATTAGGAAAACTCAGAAACAAACCTAGAGAAACTGCACATGGCTATAACTCACTTCGTAACTTAGTGGAACAGATTAGGCTGCCTGGCACTTATTGAAAATAGGAGAACTATAAAAAGGAAACTATCTAAGTGGTGTAGAATGTCAAGATTTGGTGGCTCCACAGATAGAGGCAATCTTGCCTCTTTACCATAAACTAACATATACAGTGAGTTACCAATAGACCTTTTAGGAGTCATTCTGTCTGCCCAAAGTGCATACTTCAAATTTGTGTGCCAAGTCCTTTGATTATCCTCCAGGGTCCTCTTAATGATTATGATAAAATTCTTATTTGTACTTTTCGCTAAACCATTACCCTGAGGGTAATAATTTGAAGATGTATTCAGATTAATTCCATGTTTAACAACCCAATCTTTAACTCTTAATCCCATAAATTTTAGAGCGTTATCAGATATAATAGAATCAAGAACCCCAAACCTTGTTACTATGTCATTATAGAAGTTCAATACAAAATATTAATTAGCTTCTTTAAAAGCTATTGCCTATAACCATCTTGTAAAATAGTTCATACCAGTAATTATCCACCTGTGACCAACACTGGAAAGTGGATTTATGGGTCTAAAAAAGTTAATGTCCCATCTTATGAAGGGTTGTTCAATTTGAATCAGCTACAAAGGCATGGCTGGTAGCTTTTCCTTCCCTATAATTAAAGCAGATTTAACACACTTCCTCACCCAAGCATGGACATATTTGAATAAGTTGGGCCAGTAATATCCAACTCTCATTATCTACAAAGCAATCTTCCTAGGAGAAAAAATACCTCCTACAACTCCATCATGAAACTCATGAAGCACTCTTTATGTTTGATCAGTATTAATACATCTCAATAGTACACCATTAAGATCCTTTTTGAAAAGAATATTATCCACTAGCACATATGGAATGGACTGTAATCTGAAGTATCTTCATTTAGCTCTATCTAAACCTGATGGACACTCACCAGTTTGTAAAAAATGGGTCATATCTTGAACCTAACTTGTAACCAACACAGGTGTATCATCTCGAACATTCCGAGGTTCACCAATATTAGCTAAAACATATATTTCTAATTCTTTTTCATTCCTAGACCCTGCAACAGGTTTCTCACAAAGACCCTTTCCTCTAAGAAGCTTGGTAATATTGATATCTACATCGTATTCCATCACTTTCGTGATCGACCCAACCCTTTTCTCATTCAGATCTCTACTCAACAAAAACTCAATGCTTGGGTATGTGACCATAAAATGAATCTTATTGTTAGAGATTAAAGCCTTGAGTTTCTTCAAGCTTTTTATTATAGCAAGGATATTTTTTTCTCCAAATGTATATTTTTGTTCATAATCAACAAGGCCTTGACTAAAGAAGGCAATTGGCTGCTCTAGATTATTATTTTTCTTCTAAACTAGCATGGTAGAAATAAAACTAATGCTACAAAAAACATATAGAGTAAAGTATTTAGAGAAATACGGATTTACCAATGTTGGGGCTGATGCTAAGGCCTCCTTAATTGCTTCAAAGCTATTTTTGGCTTCTCTAGTCAAATTGAAAATTGTGTTTTTCTTAAACATGGCAGTCAATGGCTGTAATAAATTCACAACATTAGGAATAAACCCTCTTAGAAAATTGATTCTACCTAAAATTCTCTATAACCCTTTCTTATGATTGGGTAATGACAGTTCAAGTATAGCTTTGACTCTTTCGGGATCAATAGTAACTCCCTACTTAGACATTATGTGTCCTAATATCTTACCATCATGAACTCCAAAGATACTCTTTTTTGGATTCAGGGATTTTCCAAACTCCCTACATTTCTCAAAAACTTGTTTTAGATGTGATAGATGTTCCTCAACATTCTTTGAGAATACCGTAACATCATCTAGATAGATCAGCACAATTTTATTGATTAAACTTTGAAATTCCATATCCATGGCTCTTTGAAATGTGACACCAACATTAGGTAATCCAAAAGGCATTCTTTTATAAGCCATAGTGCCCCACTTCATTGAAATATAGTTTTGAACTAGTCTTTTTCTTTGACAAGCACCTGGTTATAACTAGAATAACCATCCAATAGAGAAAACCTTTCAAAACTAACAACCACTTGCAAAATATGCTCTATTGAGGGCAATGGGTAGTGATCTTTCATAGATGCTCTGTTAAGATCCCTAAAGTCTACGTAGAGCCTAATTTCTCCATTTCTATTTCTAACTGATACAAGGTTAGAAACCCATGAAGTATGTTTAATAGGAAATATGATACCCCCCTCAACTAATTTGGTCAGTTCCTTGAACATTAAAGGTTCTAACTTAGGGTTCAAACGTCTTTGTTTCTGCCTTATAGGCTTAGCTCTAGGTTCTAACTCAATTGTGTGTTGGGAAATGTGGGGATCAAACCCTTTTAAATCTAAGTATTCCCAAGAAAACACATCATCAAAATTCTTGAAATAATACAATAAAATCTTGTTTATCTTCAGGTGAACATATTTTGCCAATTTTAAGGAGCTTACCTTTAAAAATCTCCAGCTCTTCATAATGTTATTCTTTTCTTTTGCAAACTAGCTTTACCCTTCTTAAGCTAATCATCTATGCTGAAAATGGACTCCAAAGTTACAAATCCCTTGGGCAGCTTGCTCATCTTCAGTTGTATGACTTCATTATCATACTGTTGCTTGAGCTTCTCTTGATTTACCACAAAAAAATTGATCTTCCTCTAGCAGAAATGACACAATTTTCTCATCACTATCAAACACCTAACAATGAATGTTATTATCAAGAATTGATGCCTTGATGACAAACTTCACATATTTTCGTGTTTTCTCCTTCTTGATATCATTAAGGATATCAAACTGTGCTCCAACAACTGCAAGTCGATCTGCATGTTTGTTCTAACTTCTGGAAACAAAATTCAAGTTGAAAGCATTAAATTCTTCAATCAAGTCCCACACTTTGTTTCTATAGGACTTCAAAGTATCATTCTTTGCAAAACTTAGGCCTCTAACCTAATTTACTATTAACTCATTGTCCCGATAAAACTTGAGATAATTCACTCCTCTTTTCCTTGCCCATTCCAAACCTTGGATAAGTCCTTCATATCCAACAATATTATTAGAACAGGCAAAAGAAAAACGGAAAGCAAAAAAATATTTGTCACCCTGTGGAGACACAAGCATTGCACCCCCTCCAACTCTATTCTTACTTCTGGAACCATCAAAAAACATCTCCCATAACTCCTGCTACTTCAACTATAGTGAATCTCCACTTTTTTCCAGGTTAGGCATCTATGCATTAGGTTCATGAAGCACATAATTAGCCATACGAAAATCCAAAATATGACTATCATGATTATCTACCATATTTTCTACTGCCCACTCATGCAAAAGTGACTCGGGAACACTTCCAGCCTACAGCTCTTGAGCAGTAGCAAGTTCATTATCAGTAAAAATGTCATAATTCATGTCTGCAACAGTAGGGAGAGCATTGATCACACTTGGATTATAAGACTCAATGTGATCCTTATCCAATTTCTCTGATCTGATAGTAACCTTGGTCCGATATCTCATCCTAAAAATAAAATGGGACCAATCTGATGACAAATAATCCCCAACCTTAGCCATCAAATCCCTAGACAAACATAAGGCAAAAAACGGAGGTAAGTCTATAAAAAATACATCCTGTGGTATGGAAAAATTAGGATAGACCTACAAAGTCAAACTCAAGTCCTTGATAATACCTGCAGTGTTAACAATTGAACCATCTAATTGGAGAACCCCCTTTTCTAATGGCTGGTACGTCAGTCCTAACTGATCTGCAATTTTCTTGGGTATGACTGAGCTACTAGCACTGCTATCTACCATGTAGTTATGAAATAATTTATCCCCAACTATTAAGGAAATTTAAAAAGGAGGAGGCTTAACATCCTTACCTTGATGTTTAATGGGCTACTGATTGTTGTCCCAAGGAGGGTAAAATCACAAAGCTATGTCACACTTTTAGCCAACATATCAACACAACTGAATATAAGTATTTCTAACTAAAAATCAATTTTGGTCAAACATATGATCTAGTAAGATTCATTCTAGCTAAGTTAAATACTTCAACAATTTATTCAACTAAAATTGTTGGCTAAAAATATATGGAGCACCACTTTGAGTCCAATTTACAAAAAAAAAAAAATTATTTGAAAAACTTGAAGTTTTAATAACTCCTCCTCATGTAAATAACATTTTTTTAAAAATGTAAAAATACCCTTTTGTAGATCCATAAGTTTAGTTTTCCAAAATATATTTATTTTAATAGTTTTATTATTATTATTTATATTGGTATTTATACTAAAATTAGGCTATCAACAAAAAATATTAGGTTGATTGCCATGCCAAGGAAAATTACTAAAACTTATTAAAAAATATTGAAAAAAATATGATGCACTAGATAAAAGAATCTATTTCAAGATGGTATAATTTTTTTTCCATTTTAGATAAATATTTAATATGAATGTTGACATCTGATGGAAACAGTTGTTTTTTATTCACGCACATTTTAATACTTATATACAAATATATATTTATAAAAATTGGAAAAAAATATATCCATGCACTAAAGTTTCAAGTTATAAATACACACAAAAAAATTGAAATAAAAAAATAAAATTTTACTATAAAATGTTTGACATCCCGTGCAACTTCATTTTTTCAGCATTTTATCAGCAACTAAATTATAGCGTTAATCTATGAAAAACTAGTTTAAAATAATTTTATAATTTCTTATAAAAACTAAAAACATAAAATATACTAAAAAATACATATTTTACTAGTTTACATCATTCAAAAATTCAAAACATATATGCTACTTTTTAGTGATTCAAGTTTAAAAGTTGGATTTGCATTGTTCATTTCCTTTATAAAGTGTGACACAACTTTGTGATTTTACCCAGGAGTATTTGTTAGGATAGTCCTAACTTGACCTACTGTTGTTTCATCAATCACTTTTAAACCTAACAAAGATGACTGTAGCAAATGTTTTTGACCTGGGATAGCTAAAGAATCCTAGATGGACATTGTAACATTCATCTTATTCATATTTTCAATTGTATTGAAAGGTACAACCGAACTTACCTTATGATGAATCTTTACACTAGTAGAATCAGCCTACAGGTGTGACTTCTCCTTAGCAAATCCTTGAGAGTTCCCTTGAAGAATGTGATGCACTTGTGATATGTATGGTTCAAGAACTGCAGCCTTCCCCTTATCAGTTGTTTGCTCAAGATCGAGAGCTCTTTTTTTTTCTCTTGTATTTGCTGAGACTGGATCATCCGCATTGATACCACAAAACTCTTCTCCTTGAAAGTTGAGCAGAGTAGCATCATTTGTAGGTTGCTCCTGATGTTGTGGAGCTCCATTATTAGGTATGTTTTTCTATGAGCCTGCAAAACTCTATACCATTAGAGCCTGATTAATGAGTCCATTGAACCAGGTAGCTTGATTGTGAGGTTGCAAGGATAGCACCACTCATAATCTGATGCTAATTTTTTTTGAATAGGGACAAAGTACCTAGCTACACTAATAGGTGCATGAAAATATGCTTGAAAAGGCCTTGTGTTTACATTCTGCCTTGGGCCCTGGTAATTACCTTGATACTATTCCCTGCTACCTTGAAAATGTTGTTGTTGGGCTTGACAAGGCTGATTTACTCCTTGATTTTGTTATTGATAGGGTAGTTTGTAGGACTATTGCTTCTTCAAGTTGACCAATTTGTTCCCAAAAGTTTGTAAAATGCTCTCAATATTTTTTTGACTCTCTTTAATTTCCTGCAACCCCTATGATTGAATTGGGACTGCAGCCTCTTGTCCACCAGTAGTTGGCAAGGTTGGAACAATAGGTAATGGGGCAAAAGGTGGTAATTGAAGTGGCATATTTGACTGTATTTCTAGAAAAATAGGCATTGGCGGCCTAAGAGCAATCTTTCTTGCCTGAATTAAACAATTTTTTGCTCTAATTATTGTTTCAAATGCATCAAGTAGAGACACTCCTCCCATAGACCGTGTCATTATAGCTATATCATTGTTAATAGCCTTCACAAAGTATAAAAATGCATATTTAGGAGGTGGCCTTACTCTTGCAGGGATTCTATCCCAAGTCCTCTAAAATTTGAAGTTGAAATCATTCGTTTTCTCTTGAGGAGCTCTTTTTATAGTAGTTAGTTGCTCCAGTAGGGATAAATTATCAGACCTGTCTTGAAATTGCTTATGTAATTTATCTCCTAACTCATCCCATGTGGAAATGGTACCAGCTACAAGACTTCCAAACCATTGTAATGATCTTCCTTTAAAAGATGTTTTAATTAGCCTTACATCTACATCCTCCTGTGTAATATGATAAACACCACATAAAGAGGCACATGTTGTATATGCTCAATGGGAGTTATTTGATCTTCGCTAATGAAGTTTGGAAAACTTTTAAGAGTTTCCATTTGTATAACATTATATTGTGCAAGGTTTAATGGACTGCCCCCATTAAATGACATGAATGGTTGATTTCTTACAGCCATTAGAGGTGACTGTGATAGATTAACTTGAGTCTAAAGAACAGGCACAAAGCTTCCAATAGAAATAGTTCCTCCTAGATTGTCAAAGGGTGACTTTGTTGCTCTGAAACTTGGTGAAGCGGAGTGAGCTTAACTTTTCCTCTTAGATGGTCTTCCTCTCCTCCTTAGTGGTGAAAATACTGATTCAGGCCCAACCCCAAGTGATGTAGACTGAACTCTTTCTGAAGGAGGTGCTCTTTTCGTTGCTCTGGGTGGTGATAGTTGTGAATACTAAAAATCTCTTGCACTTCTCATTTGTATCCTTCTCATAAGCTATAAAAGAATTGGATTTGTTGTTCTTCCACTTCACAGAGTCACCAAATGTGCCTATAAACCTCTCGAAAGGCCTAAAAATCTACTCATTGTACATCAAAACTAGCAAAAAATTTGAAATACTACACTATCTAGCTTGACAGTCCCACCAGGCATGCCAAAAATTTTTAGCTCCTAAATTTGCATGCTGGTTAAGTTCTAAAACTTAACACTTTGGAGGAACATGGGATCATTTAAAGGTTGTGGGTCACCTAAAATACTAATGTAAATGAAGTGATAAACCAAAGCTAATGGTCAGAACATGATCATAGAATATTGACATGGAATGATTAGAATTGGGATGTACCTACGTATGTACTGTTCATTGTTGTATATTGATGCATAAATTTTTTACTAATAGGCCTGTATAAAAAAATTTGCATAAAAAGGAAGTTAACTTTGTAGTTTAACGAAATACCATGCACCAAGTTGACACAATTAGTAACGTGCATGAATAAACTAGTTGCAGAAAGGTATGAACCTATGAGAAAAAGCTATGAGGAAAGTAATTTCACTGTAAACTTGATCAATCACTTCACATACACAAATTTGCAAGAATCAAAAGACAAGAGATGAATCTCCAGTAATAATAAAGGTCTTCACTATGAATCGTATTCAGAAAATTAAGCTACAAAACATGCCAAATATTCACAAAGGACTGTAAAAGTCACTCCGAGCTAAAATCTATATATCAAGAACTGACTTACAAAATGAGTCCAAAATGACTAAGTACTAGAACTTTTCCCTCCAAAAAAGGAACTAGAAAAAATGTTTGGTTCAGATGGACTCCAAAAGCCTAAAATCTAGCACCTGAATCATCTCGAAAAGGGGCTCCAAATGCAGGAAAAGTCAAACATGACCTAGTCTACCAAGATGACCACTCGTAATGGCTCCAAAATTCCCTCCAAAACTCATAAAGAGTCAAAACGCAGCTCCAATATTTGTGGCATATGTTTGTAATCAACTTTCAACCTCCCTACAAGCTCTCAAAATGCATAAGTATGCATGAAAGAGTCTCGCTTGACCAAATATAAAGGCATAAGAGAATAGTTCCTAGATACCCTCAACAAAGTAATGTCAAGTCAAAACAAACCCTATAACCTCTCCTAAATCAATCACCTCACTATTTGAATTAAAAGACATAACAATAAGGAATTAAGGCTTATAAAACACCTTAATCTCATTTGTTACACATAAGCATGAATTTGCAAAACATAAAAAACTACTTTACCACAATCGAACATAAAGGCACAATAATAAGTCAATTTAGTAATCTAAGTGGCATTAAGCTCTCATCAAAATTCTCCATCATGTTTGGTAATGTGGAAATTAGGTGGCTCCTTGTTTGATTTATTCAACAATGTGAGGTGGTATTTATCTTCCTAAAAAATCTATATTCAAAATGCCTAAGTCCAAAAGGACTTACTAGTTGAATGCACAAGTGTAGGTAACACTTAGCAAATATTGGCAAATATACAAGGGCCACGGGTTTCAATTGTGATAAAATATTTTGAAAACAAATGCCACCAAAATTCAACTTAACTATGGCGATGGAAATAGGGTTAGAAACAATGAAGAAAAACTCGAAACTTCCTTTCATTTCACATTTTTTTAAAAAGTGGAAACTTCTCCAAGGAGTTTTGCCACCAACCAAGTGCTTTCTGTGAGTCTCCCGAGCTTCTCCTAGTTAAAACATGGCAGATTTCTGCACAAAAGAGGCATTTATTCTGATATAAACATGAACAAGATGAAGTTAACCCTTTTCCTATTGCATTATTATATTTCCTGAGTATCAAATAGAAGAAATCTATTCTTCATGGCCGCAGCCTCCTGTAGCTCCTTGATTCATGGCATTTTTCATCATTAAAAGATTTGATGATTTTTTTTCCTTTGTTTGTGGCCATGGGTTTCATTCTATGGTCATCTATTCTTGCCTTTACTCTTGTATTCTCTTCCAAGATTTCCTATAGGTTTAATGGCTGCAACTTGTGCATTTGCATTAAGTGTAAAAGATACTACCTCCCTATCTTCTTTTCCTCATCTTCTGGTTTATGTTTGTTCTGGAAAGAAATAGTATTAAGCATGACTATTATTCTATAGAAAACCCATGAGATCTTTGTCCTACTACAGGTATTCGAGGGTTTCACTCAAAAGCTCGAGGTTTTTAGACAAAATGGAAAAAAAACCAATCTGGGTTACTTTTAAGCCCATGTCCTGTACAAATTCTTGGAATTTTTTGTAGTTTTTTAAAGAGATCTATTGTCACTGTATATTCTATGCTACCTATTCTAGATATAAGACCCTAACTCCTTTTTCAATCCCATCAAATACTAGAAAAATATATTGACAAGACTATCTAAAATGTCAACATTGATGTAATGAGATTAAGTCTTAGAAAAAACCCAAAACAAACTCCTTCAGGAATTAAGTCAAACTTAATTAATGCCTTTTCTACATCAAGCAAACTTTATTGAAGACTTCATGATTTAAACTATGCCAGGTTCTGAAGAAAAAAACTCTCATACATGGCCTTTAAGAAATTCACTATGGATTTTCTTAGTAATGCACTTAAACTATATTCCAAACAAGACTCTCACTATAACATCACATGAATCTTTCTTGTTACTACTCTTGCTAGTTCAAGATAAACGGTCCTATTACTCTTCATAGAATAACCAAGATTACTATTCTTGCATAAAATTATCTGATGGCACTCTCAAATTTTGTAAATTTGAGATGCCCTTTTTAAACTTTTGCTTCTGCACTTTCAGAAGTGCACTTATGAATCTGTCTCAGTGACCGACTTTGGAGGCTTGTAATTTAAAGCTTGTTGATTGTCATGCAAAACGCATTTGCAGAAATATTTAGTAGAAATATGTGAACGTATGTGTTAGTTTTTAGCTTCCCACAATGAGTTTTGTTAGAGTTTCAAAAAGTGAAGCTGGAGGGTTTTGACACTGTTCTGTTGTTTGCAGATTGTCGGTTTTGCAAAACAGCTTCTTGTTTGAGCTTAGATTTCATAACTGGTTGACTGCCATGTCAAAATGAATGTTGTTATGTATTCTCTATATCAAGATGATCTCACATGTCAGTTTTCAGAGCCTCATGATCTGATTTTCTATTTTTAGCAGATCAAAACCGAATTGAGTTTGTTCATATTTGCATATGCATTCCTGATAGCCTTTCTGAGAGGCCAACTTTGACCCTCAATAACTTTTGACCGATGATGTTTCAAAGAAATTCCTTTTTCACACATCCTCAAGGTACATAAATTATTTACTATGTTTGAGGGAAACTCGTTAGGGGTTGATTTTCTATTTTTACAAATTGGTAGTTGGGTCAGTTTTAATTGGTGTAGAACAATTGTTGTTTCAGAAAAGCCTGACTGGGCAACTTTGTCGATTAATATCAGTTTCCTCATGATTTTTTTCTACGAGCCATCTTTTGCATTATACTATTGGGTCAAATGACTATATTTATGCAAGTTATCATTGCATCACAAGGTCATTTCACTGATTTTCCAGATTGATTGCTGAGGCAACTTGACCAGGTTTCACCATTTTCCAAAATTGTCAGAAAACAGATTTTGATGAAGACCCGGTTCGTTTTTCAACTTCAGAAGTATTCAAAAGGCAGTATCAGATTGTTTGAGGCTGAAAATTGTTTGAAAATGATTTTTTTTTTAGATGGACCCACATGGGGCCCGACATGCTTTGCATGGTCATGAACCTATAATGGTTCCAATGTTGTAATCCCATCAAGTAAACTGTTTTGAATTGGTCAGTGAATATCATTGCCTTCAGAAGATCAAGTTAAATTTTGAATTGATGAGGAATACTTAGTAGATAAGAAGGTTGCATCAAATGAGTAAAGATATGGGAGTTATAAGAAAAATCAATGAGGTTGATGCAAGCCACACTTTTTGAAAGAAGGATTGTCAAAGATTGGTAAGAGAAGGTGAAGGCCTCAATATGTTTTTCGCCATCATTTTTTTTTTATTGAGATCAATGGGGATTTTGAAATAAAGCAAAGAAAAGTTATACCTACAAACAACATACATGCTAACAATAAATCAAATTGACCAGTTAGATACTCCAAATATCAACTAGAAAACATGAAGTAATTCTTTGACAATAATGAGGTTGACACCATGCTAGGAGGTGAATGAATCCACAATGGGGAAGGGCAGTATTTAAAGCCATTACCAGTCAAGGGAATGTATCAACAAAGATTGTAGGCATAGGCAAGATGCATAGCCTTCACATATGAATGGATTGTTGAAAACGCTTTATAAAAGAAGCCATAGAGCAACTATTGCATAGGGTATGAACATCCACCAAAGCATAAGGCATGAAGAAGCAACCCATCCATCCTCAAAAGGCTCGGTCCTTTTGAGCTGAACGATAGTCTCCAAGGGGCGTTAAGATCAGTTTGAGCTTGTTTTGTGAATACTATGGTGGCATCAAATGTGCCATATTTATAGCATAGTATTAAATTAATCGTAGTAGCAAGATTGTGTGTGATTCTCGGAGGGTTGACTCAAAGGTGAAGCATTGGATCAGATCATGAGATGTTTGTTTTGCAGACAATGGAGGTGCCTCCTATTTAGCACCCGATGGGTGTTGGCTCGATGGCAGCAGATAACGGGTGATAAATAAGTTCAAAAAAGAAGAGTCTTTAGAAACTTTTAACAAATGCAAATGGCAATTGTGGCACGAGCCTTGGAATAGGTGTGGAAATCCATCAAAATAGTAACATGGGTGTGGCCCAGAGAAGGATGCTAGGCATAAGAAAATGCAATTGGAATGTGCGTAGGGAGAACCGATGGAAATGGGAGACTGCACTAGGTGCACATGGTGGAACAAAGGAAACACAGGAGGTACATTGGCCAATGGAAGAAGTATGGAGGTGTAGCCACAAGAGGCAAACCAAGGCTGATGGAAGGAAGCACAGAGGCCCAAACCTACAGTGGCTTGCAAGTCTGAGGGAGGCATGCATGAAGAAAAACACAACCCGTGCAACAATGGGAGGAGATCTCTAAGGGGTGTGACCAGCATGTAGGGAGGCCCAAGCAATAATGAGGAGGCTTGTGTGCTATTTGAAGGGGTGTGGCCAGGTGAGGAAATAAGGAGGAGGCCCGCACCATGAAAGCAGCAGGAAGCTCGATGGAGCAATGCACTCAGTGATGATAAGGAAAACAGAGGAGTCTGAGAGGAGGCTCGATGGAGGAGCAAGAGCAAATGTAGAGCTCGGGAGCTTGCAAAAACATGAAATTAGGGCCAACCTCACTGACCTCGTGGGATTTTTGTGACACCATCAAAATTCTTATGAGGTGTGCGAGACTGCATGGGAGGAGCCCATTTTAATTTTTCAAAAAGTTACTGGTTTGTAATGTAAAATAGGGTGGGCTTAGGTGAAATAAGGCACAGGAAAATATAAAAGATGCCCGTTTAATATTTTAACGATGCATCATATAAGGTGAAAATATTTTAATATTGCCCTATTAAATAGTGGGATTTTAAATGTCTCGAGTAAAGAGCAAATATACCTCGAATAAATTTTCTTACTGTGGAATATTTTAAATGTTTGCTGGGAAAACATTTTAAAATGAAAATGAAGGGCATAGGTAATATTTTGCCTTGTGAGATAAAGTGAATTTATTAAATAGATCATTTTATTTATGAGAGGTAAGTAATGCAAAAGCATAGTGGAAATTAAAATGAAGGCTCCATTATGAAGTTAAATACATTATATTGGTTGGAAATTGAAAATAAAGTGCAGCATTCTGAAATAAAAGGCATAAACAAAATTTTCACGGGAAAGAGGATATTTTCCAGCTGGGTGAATTTGGTGATTCTACACATGGGCATGCTTTTAGTTACTAAGCAATGATGAGCAAGGGCAGTTTTTTAGGGAATGAGTTTGTTGTTGCAAAGAAAGGAAGGGGAGATATTATTTTCATTTTGATCAATTGTGAATGAAGCTTCTAGATGGCATTTATAGATCAAGTTTAGGGATGCTCCTGTTTGCTTCTATTTTTCTATATCTTCTTTTCTCTTCTCAATTGTAAGGGTTCCAATTTCTAAAAGCTCTGCAAGTAAGGCAGAAGCTATGGGTAGATTGTGAAGCTAGGGGGAAATATGACTATTAGTCATATTATTCTGAAAGTGTATGTTCTTAATTGTTCTGTTATGTTTATTTTATCTCATATTTGTCTCCATGCCTAAATTGTAATGCTATTTTAGATTCAATAATAAAATTATATGAGTCTGTTCATGCAAATTTGTTGCATTTGAGCTACATTTTTTGTTGCCATATGTTCTATGAATGGTTTAATTTCTTTAATAAAGCACAAGTTTCTTTTTTTATTGCCTATTCTTTAGGTATAGTATAATTGCTTTGACAAATGTGACAAGAGTGTTATGTTATAGGTGGATTTATAAGTAGAACTATCAGAGAAAGCTAGAGTGGTCTAGTTGTCATAATGTTACAACATTTGCAAGACCTTCAGAGCATGTTCAACACTGAAAGATGAATGCTAGTTATATGACTCCATAGCCCATTTTTATGGCACTGGTGCATTATAATGTTTCTGTTGTTTTTAGTTTGGTCCCAAATCTTTAAATCAAAAACCATTTCAAATCTATTTTGTTGAGTTGTGTTTGCCATGTTCTCCATGCTGGTTGATGAAATTCATTTAATATCTTGCCAATGTTAAGTGATATTTTAGGTTTCTCAGCATATTTATGTGAGAGAATCATTTTTTAGCAGTATCTTGTTACTTATGTGTTTAGATTTTTAGATATTGCTAAAGGGTTAGCCCCCCTAGGTTTTACAGAGCCAAAAGTGTAGGAGATGTCAGTCTTTGAATGAATCTTGTCAGTTGGCCACTAGCCTTTGTGGTTCTTTATTATAGAGGTTGGCTACCTCTTAGAGAATTACAAATACTATGTGGGAAAAAACACCAATAGTATCAATCTTTGTCTTTTAAACAAAGATTATTAGTAGCTTGTATTTATAGACAAAATTATCCTAACAGAATATGTAAACCCCTAGGTTGTCATGTACAATAGCTATCATCACTATAATCTGACGCTACCTTCATGGAAATTATTCTCTCCCACATGTATGCATGGCTTCTATTTACTCAATTTACAGGACTTACCCCACTATTAGGAATGTTGCATTGCCATGATCACAAATTCTCTATTCTAAGAATAAAACAATGATCCCTATTTCCTACCTCTAGCACATGAACATAAACTATATTGGCAATCCACTTAGTCATTCATTTTCCCCAAAAATAATTACTCTTGGGATGAAAAATATAATATGCTTCTTTAATAAACTAATGATACCATGATTCATGTCACTGAAGATTTGTTGCTTTTCTTTGTCATAAAATTACCATGTGATTCTTGGCATTGTTAAAGGACAACATGCTGCCTCTTTTTGTGAGGTAATCACTGTTTCAAATTAAACACCAAGCCTTCTCTCTGGATAAAGAACCCTGAAGTATGTGAACTTTTGGTTGTACTATTGAAATTTGTTGTCAAAGAACATTGTACTCTCTTTTGTATTATGATTATGAAGTGATCATGATTGATATTAACTATCTTACAATGTAATCTCATATGCACTTAGAATATTCAAACATTGCTATGAGTTGGGCTCAACCCTTGTGGGAGCCACATTCACCCCACACATAATATAACTTGATGAATCTGATGAATCACTCAGAAACACTTTCTCACCCAGATCTGCACATGAAGCGAACAATGTTAAAAAAAAACAAATGCATACCCTAAGTGTGTGTAATATTATTTTTTGGTTTTTATGGACACTTAGGATAGGAATTGCATTTGATGTACATAGAAATTAGCATATGCATATATGGGTAGGTGTGCATGTCCATAATACAACCTTTCATTGCCTAGAACCTAATGTTCCAACTAATTTTTTTACCCAATGTAGGTAACCAGACACAAGAAAACCTAGGGACTAGGGAGCAAAGCAAAGCCATCAGACACTAAACACCTTTGTAGAACCAATCATTTAGGCAATGACTGGTTACCTTCTTTACATGTTCATTTCTTTAGCATTTACTCATTCATGTATAGCTTAATTCCTATATGTATCAAATGAGTAAGTCAGTCTCATGGATTTCTGTGTGAGACACATGTTTACGATTACATTCAATAAGATTACTTTTCATCAAAAGATTGTAAAAATATTTTACGTTTCATTCAATTGTATGTATATAATAACTTTATGTTCCTATGTTCTTATAATCCTATAAAGTTGTTTCATTTTTATAATTGAATGTAGCATAGAAGGTTTAACAAAATATACCATTTATCTTGAAACATAGATGGCTTTTCTTGATTGAGCCTGTAGGTGAAAATATGGTAATAGTTACATCCTCTTCCATACTTGTGTATCAAATAGATATATGCTTGGGTGTATAATACATAACAATATAGGCATGATAGGTTATTAATGATTCACATAGTGTATTGGATTCCATCATGTGTGATTTCCATATACTACTAGATCCTTTTTGATGGGTTAGGATTCTCTAGTGGAGTAGCATGGGGAAGCTAATGCTTCATGGTAGGGTGAATATCACTTCGATGATGCTCTCTCTCTCTCTCCGTGCTTTATATTACAAAATAAGAAACTAAGGTTGGTTGTGATACAAGTGTTATTACATTTACTTATTTGTATATATTGTCCTTTACACTTCTAAATTTTAAATGGAAGAGCATGACTACTATTCATAAAATTGATTTAATTTGAGTTTTAAAGATACTACATAAGTTGTAGATAGGCTAGTGATAATAGTAGTAGTTAGAGAATAATTTCATTTGTTGAAAAACTTTCTATTGTTTTAGTCAATATTTGTCTCCTCATACATTAGATATACATTATCTTCATGGTTATTCACTAATTTATATACTTCATTAGTGATTAATTGGGTGTACATATTACATATGGTATCAGAATATTGATATTCAACATTTCCATTGTCCAATACAATAGTGTTTCAAAATATCATAAGTTATTTCTTGTATATTTTTATAACTATTTTTTAAGTACTATTTATATGTTCACCACGGTCCCCTTATTGTCCCCAAATCTAGGCCCTTGGTTCCCCCATCTTGAGACTCATCTGGGACCCATCTTGAGACTCGTCTCCACCATCTCCTTGCCTCAAGACTCTATATCATTGTATATTCCCAAAGCCTAGATGGAGCCAATAGCAGTGTATGGAGTCTAATCTTCATGTTTGTTTGCTTGACAATGCAGCAAGGAATGTATGTCATGATATGGAGTTCTCTCTCTCTCTATATATATATATGTATGTATATCTAATAAATATAAATGTTGTTGTATTGCAACAATTTTTTTTGTTACCCTAAAATGCACTATTTTGGAGTAGTGTGCTTCTTAGGTGAGTAGTTGGCAAGTTGTGCTTGTTGAACACAAGAAAAGCCAAGATTGTTGAGAATTTTTTCGGAGAGATATAAGTTGAAAACTTGTTAACCATCTACAAGAATGTACAGGCACACAAAGTCTACAATGGTTGAGTAGATAGAAACCCAATTAGAGAAATTATGGACATAAATGCCAAGCATTGTGAGAAGCACGATGATGTGAGGTTTACTAAGGAATTTATGGCCTTGTTTTCTTTTGTCTTCCTTTGCCTGATTACTCAAAGTAATTGCAACAAGCAAGTCATCCATTTCATGTGATGCACATTCTCCTGGTTGCTTTATAAGTGTAGGAAATGAAGTGAATTATGGATAGAGTGAATGTTGGTTTCGTTCCTTAGATATAACGATGTAACTTGTTCTACTTTATAGCTTGATCATTTCTATATATGTGTCCAAAGAACCACAATACCGATGGCGAGAATTCTATTTTTGATTTGTCTTGCTGGATTGAAACAACTATGGTGAACTGAAGTAGAATGTAGAAGTATCCCATTCAAGGTCAAATGTGTATGAAGTGATATAGTGAACAAGTATAGTACTTATGTTTACAAAGAATCAAAAGATTGAAAAAAATAATTCCCCTGATTAGAGACCAAGGATGTGAATCCTTGCTAATTTGTTTTCTGAAATGGAACAAATATGTTGAATATGGAGAGGATATAGAAGAATCCTTTCAAGATTGTATGCAATGAAATGTACAATCAAAAGAAATATCAATTACAAGAAATTTTGGTTACAAAACGTACTATTTCGTAATGTTCAGTGTTTGATAGGTTTCCTTCATGGGGCTGCATTAGTGGTGAGGGCATAAGGGATGATTTGGCTCCTCAACTCACACTTATTGGAAAATTTTATTTCAGTGAATTTTGTGTGCTAATTTGGAAATGGTGCTGGTAGAGGTAATATGTAGGTGACCCAAGTTGCACTCAGTTCAAATACATTTCACGTAAGACTATTTTTGATTGGTTGCTAGTTGTGTGACTTCATCACTTTGTGCAATCTACAAACCTACATTTCCACTTATTTTATTTAAGAATCTTGTTTCAAATTGTATAATTTTCATTCCTCAATTGTATTACATTGTAGACTAGGCCATTGCTTCACAAGTTTATAAAGCTTTAGCTACATTTTCAAGACAATAGAGGGAAGTATTGAGACAAACCATCTGAGGCGGAACACAAATAAACAAGTAGGTATTGGTGGACATAACATAATCATATGTGACATAATGATTACATCATGGCTATAATATTTGACTTGGGTGACTTCATGATGTCAAAATTTGTTAAATTATGTTAGAAGAACCCTTTATTTTTTCTCTCATGGTGGACTCTGGCATGCTTGATCTGTTTGGTCTACCTGAATTAAGTTACCCACCATGTAATATATCTACCATATTCCATTCAAAATATACATGCCTCAATTTTAGCCTTTTGATTCATTATTTTATTTCTCTCATGACCTCTCTTTATAGTCTTCTATTGACTACCCTCTACTTAGAAAGTATAGGTCAGGTCTTGTGTCAATTTCCTTGTGGTTCTTCTTTGATTGTTTTGTCTTTTTTCTTTGTGCAAATATAATATTGGTACATGTCTGCCGAATTAAGAACATTAATCCCAACACCAATTGTAAATAAATATTTATCAAATTGAATTATAAGTTAAGTAGGATTGTTTATACATGTAAATTACCAACAAGTGTTGTATTTTGAGAGATTACATATCCATTTGATATAAGAGAAGTTTATTTTTTGGGTATTGTAGATAGTTGCATGTTATTTGTATGACATATACAAAATATTAGATAGTTGCAGTAGGGTATGTGCAAGATCATGATGGGCCAAAAAGTGGCAATATGTAAGTGATATATATATTTTTTTGATATATAAAACCTAGTTTTATAAGTTCCGGGAACCAAAAAAGAATGAGGAATTCGAATCACAACAAAATGTGGTTCCCGAATACACAAGTGGAATACAACCAAGAGCCAAAGTAAGCACCCTAAAAGGCCAGAGCATCCCCAGCTAGTAAGTCGATATGTCTTCATTTATGAGATTACTAGCCATTAATAGGAGACTTGCTTTCCAAGTTTTAGATGATTTTCCAGTGTTGTTGAAGAGGCATACCCCCTCGTTCACCGCCTAGTCTGCCACCCTATTGCCCTTTCTACCAATATGAGAGAACTTGACCTCTTCTAAATCTTTAAGGATGAAATTGGCGGCATCCATTATGACTGCCAACCTCCAATTGTGTAGATGACAACCTCTCAAAGCATCGATAACTAGTTTGGAGTCGCCTTCCAGCCAAATTTTTTTACAACCTTTGTCTCTAGCTATCATGATTCCCCACAGAGCTGCCCTAGCTTCAGCCAAATTGTTGGTGCTCACATTGCAGTCAATGGCATAAACCAGCTTTTAAAGGAAATTCTAAACTTTCCACCCAAAATTTATGAAATGAAAAGGGTTTTTAAAGGAGATTCTAAAATTTCCACCAATATAAATTATGTTTTAATTTGAGTTGAATAAATAATTATTATTCATTTTCTATTTGAATTACGACTAAATTCCTGATTCATAGGTTGATTGAACAAAATCTATAGCTTTCAAATGGTATCAAATTTTTTGAATCCAAAACATGTGTCACATTCTATGGTTCACATACTATAGGATTAGAAAAAAAAAGATTAAATTCCATGAAGTTTTGACCAAGTTAAGGTGGCTAGAGATACAAATTTTTATATTTTTTAAAAGTTGTAATAAAAAATTCAAAATTAATTATTTACATGAAAAAAAAGTCTAAAAAAATATGCAGCACATTGGGACATGAGTCCTCTAATTATATATAAAATCTTAAAATAAAATATTATCATTTTATTATGGTAGGGGTGGTTAGACAAAAACCTACTTCTTATTTTTTCCCTGAAATTCAAGTACTACTGCATTGAAATTTCAAATTTTCACCAAATAGATTTTTCTTTAAAAGAAAATAAACCTAGTAGTTTAGAAACTCTATTCAATTTTCTACAGATT
This sequence comes from Sequoiadendron giganteum, assembly GCA_007115665.2. Taxonomy (NCBI): domain Eukaryota; kingdom Viridiplantae; phylum Streptophyta; class Pinopsida; order Cupressales; family Cupressaceae; genus Sequoiadendron; species Sequoiadendron giganteum. The sequence continues at coordinate 490,878,824 of CM021100.1, read as the reverse complement.
ATATTCTTACATATTTTTGGAATAATATAGATAACTTATTCAAATTTTTATGTCAAGTTGGCTAACTCTGATTTTCTGAGTTTTCATTGCCACTTAATTGGATCAAGCATGTCAGAGCTTTTTGCAAAATTGTAATTGGATATGTCATAAAGACACCTTTAAGCTTCTAGCAAGCAATATTTGTATGGCTGGAGTAAGAGAATGGCATATAGGAAAGACCATAACTTTAATGTAAGAGAAACTTGTTAGTTACTGGTATACTATAATAAATAATCACAAAGAAAAAGAATCCAAATTTGTTTCTTGAATGAGGTTTTGTTACCTTGTTCTCTCTTTGGAGAATTATGTTTACTTAAAGAAATGGTAATGATCAGTGACTATTCTTTCACTCGGATGGGTGATGATGAAAACAGATGTATTACTAATTATTATTGCATCTTACTCCCCAATAATAATGCAAAGGGTTTAAATACCCTCAAATAGAATGAACAAGGCTTGATTGAAATTATAGTTGTCAAAATTCTCCATTATGGGACCATAGACAATGTACTAGTCCCTGTACCCAGAATTTCTGGTGAATCATTTACATATATAATATCTATCTCCTTATTCATTTAACTCATGTACCCTAATTTGATCGATATCCTCGTCCCCATACCAATACCAGTACCTTGTGTCTCTTGATAACTATGAATTTGAAATATAAAACAAACTAGAAGATGATGGGAAAGGAGTAATAGATTGTTAGGAGTGTTACTTATGTTCCTAAGGAGGGACAAAAATATTCACCTGCATTGATTGTTGAAGTATTGTGTAAGTTTACTTGATTTAAATATCTTTTCTACACCATAGTGCACACAACATGGTCAGAAAAATTGTAGGTTTTCTGATTTATAGGCACTATAAAAATCTCTAAATTTTTTGCTCCCCTTTGATGCTTTTGTACATACTTGAAGGTTTTCTTTTCTTATCTATTTGTTGCTAAAATATATGCCTTGTGAGTTGCCAAGAGTATAATGATTTTCATATAACGTAATAGCTACGGAGATACAAGAGTATCAAAGCTTTATTTGGATGGATTTTAATTGCATTAGTGGATCGTTAACTATTTTTCACAGTCCTGCCTTTTATTTGCATAGACATCATCAGTGATGAATACTTATGGGTCAAAAATGGCAATAGATGGCTATTAGCAATTTATGACTTAGACTTGTCAAGTTCAAGGAAAGAGAAAAAATTCCATATGCATATTGGCACAAAAGGCTTTGATAACAGATTAAGTAAATGGAGATGTATGAAAAAAATTCCTCAAGGTTAATGTTCTGAGAAACCCTATTGATATTAGTATAGCTGGAGAAGGATAAAATATTCTTTAAGGTTAATGTTGTAAGAAAGTCACCTTGTTGATGTTAGTATAGTTGATAAAGGATTTGATTCTCCAAGTTCAAGTTTCCTTTATTTTTAAAACTTTTTGACCAGTGAGGCATGTGGCTCTTAGACAAAGAGTTAATATATTTTGTGCTATGAATTTTATATGAAGGCAACTAATCACATCCTAGAAAGAGGCCATCATTACTTTCTTATAAAGGATAATTCTACCTGCTTATTTCATTTGTGCTTGATAATTAAGAATACCACTCTTGTTAAAACTTTTGATATTGGACATCTAGACTATCTTCTTATTCTATCATTGCTTGTACATTTTCTCTATGAGATTTCCACAACTGCACCTCATAGTCTGGGTTTGGAATCCCACCAAACAATTGTGATCCAAGTGGCATTGCCAACACAATCTTATAAAAATGAGGCAAATCATTTAGAACCTCCAAGAAGAGTTCCCTAGCCTACCATACCGTTACTTGTGTGAATCTTACCAAATTGCAGAAGATGGAACTAACTGCCCTCACCTTATCGATCTATCATTTGAATGTGTCTTCTAGTTCCAGCGATGCATGGATAGTTCTATTTTTCATCGACATGATGAGGTCTCCTATTGTCATGACGGTTCGATGGGGATGTTGAACCTTTTTGGATTATACTGGAAGACAATGCTAGTGAATTTATACTCCATCCCGAGTATTTTATGTTGAAGATGCAGTATGTGGAAGATGAACATAACCTTAGCTTCACTATCCCAATACGCGAACCTCTTCCACCCTAGTATTTTTTTCATGTTGCCTCTGATAAATGGCTAGGATCACAAACTATTTTTCTAATTTAATTTAGACATATTATCCTGCCAAAAAAATATCCACCCCTAATTGAATTGCTAGATTTGCAGCCACTTCCTTTATCCACATTAATAAATCCTTCCTATGAAGCTTTGTATCAATAGTTCAGGCACTTCAATCCTATTCAAACCTAGGTATTTACAATCCTTTTTAATCATTTTTTCATAAACTTATGAATGGTTTTTCCGATCTTTGGAAAATGAATGAGCTCTCCAATCTCCTTGGCTGAAATATGATAATATTGACCGCAAGCTAAATCTTTCTTCTCAATTTTTGTCAATATGTCATTTGGAATGCCTTTAAATTAGTGGAGTAGATTTTGGGCACTCCACATGCACTTTCCAACCATCTTGCATAGGCTAAGTGCCTTATCTATTAACCGAGCCCAACCTCTTTTTAGGAAAATCTCAAAAAGTTCTCTAAGGAGGCAACCTACACTCTGCAACACATAACCAAAGAAAAAAATGTATTTATAACTACATAGCATGCATCATCCAACAACTTCCATAAAAAATTGTAAATTCCTTTATGTCTATAAAAGGTGAATGATTTGGAGAAGATAGGATTTAAGGATGGGTTGTATGGTTAGAAACAGAAGTAGGAGGGTTGACATGCACAACATCCTTAGGGATAAATTTAGATTCTTGTGGACAACAAAAAATTATTAGGTCACCCACTTATAAAAAGGTAGAAAACGGTTATCATTTGCATTACAAAGGATACAAAATTCAAGTCACTTCCTTGAGATTTGTTGAGTAACTAAGAGTTTTTGTTTGTCCTCCTACCTCTAGATCAAGAACCTCCAAGAAGAGTTCCCCAACCTGACATAGCATTACCTATATTACTCGTACCACATTTTTTGTTGTCATTACGCAAAAGATAGGAAGTTGTGAACATATATAGATTTTAGTACTTTCTTTGAATCCAATTTGTTTCTTTCCACAAAATGAATGGAATCCATAAATACTCCAAGCTCTCCAAGAAAAGAATATCTAGCAACCTGTGAGATCAATTGTGTGGAAAATATCTACTACTAAAGTACATGAATGTCATAACATGCCAAACATCTAGTGGGATTTGTGGTTTAAGTTCTATCATATAAATTCCTTTGTGATGAGTTCTATGGGGAATTTTTTACTGTCCTGATAGTTATGTAGTGTAATTGTGAATGGAAAGTAAGGTTTTGAGTGAGATTATGTTGAGATAGTGTGTGTGGAGGCTAAGAGTTGGATTTCCAAGTGTGGGTAGCCTATTTTGAGAGTGTTCGAAGTGGTTTTACACTTGTCTAACCTTCGGAACTTACAAAGAACCTATAAGCCCTACCTTTAATGGTGGAAATTGAGATTTACTTGGAGTAGTGGGTAAAAGAGAGTTTGGAGCCCTGAAACCTATTGATTTTGGCTATTTGATACCTTTTTAAGAGGTTCCAGTGGTTATTTTAGGTTGCTAGTGAGATTCAAAGATTATTTCCTTGTATAATAGACCTAATTGGTCTTCTAGGGAAACATTGTCTTATGTTTTTGAGTGAAATTATCCAAAGGAGTTGAGGGTGGTTTTGGTGTATGTTTAAGTTTCACTAAAAGGTATTCAAAACCCTCAAGAGACACTCGTTTGGTGAGTGGATTATGATTAAAGTATCCAAATATAGGTTTGTAGGCCTACTGGACAAAGGATAGGGTGATACTGAAAAGGGTGCATTGAAGAGGTTTGTTGAATCTAATTGTTGTTTGTTTGGTCTAAATTGAGTTGTTATAGGTGAAAACCAACCACCCTTGCATCAAAGGAGCTCAATCAAATAAAATACAGAGTCTTACCTTCTTCTCTTATCAAATTTCAATTAGAGAAAAATGTGGAGAGAAATGAATCATATGGTGGCTTCAAGTTCTCAAGGATGATCTTAATGATCATTGTATACAATGTTGCAAACACCTTTTTACACTATGTTTTCTGTACCTAAGATGTAATTGAAATTTTCTTTACACTGGAGATATCTTTTGGTAGCATCCTACTTTGTCATTCTTCCAGTTTTTATATGGTTTATAAAATTTATGTTGGTGCGTTCACTTTGTTGTAGGTTTTAATACAACATCTGCATGAGAAACTTAATCTTAGTGAGTTATTCTAAATATTTTCAATGTATTATTTATCTAATTAATGAAAGGAAATTGATGCTTTTGAATTTTTAATGAGATATAAGATCCAATAGTGAGTTGGATTGGAATTTAAAGGAGTTTGAATATGGCCATAATTTAATTATCTATTGTGTAGTGTTGGCTAAATAAAAAATAGTGTTGTTGGAAATACTCAAAATTTATTAGTATATGATCCACATGTATTACATATCTAAATAGCATCTTAGTAATAATGTTTAAGGTATCCTCAATATAGAAAACATCAGCATGAAGGTTAACCATGCACACCTAATCATAAATTATATATGTAAATTGTAATGCAATAAGGGTTACTGATGTTTAATGTATGCACAACCTTCATCCACTAAACCTGCATGACTGCATGCACCTAGAACCCAAGAAAAACTTGCAATGTTAGGATGTGTTCTAGAGTGCTTCATTAATTCAAATATTTTGAGAGGCTCCTTGAAAAATCTATTTTGTGCACATTCTGCAATCAATCATTTCAATCCATGAGATGACATCTCTTTGAGGTTTTCTATCAAACAATTCAACCTCCTTGATTCCATTGGAAACCTCTCACAACTACAACCTTGAACATAGAAGGGTGTAAACATTTAAATAACCTTCTTGATTCCATTGGCAACTTGTCACAACTACAACACTTGAACATGGTAGGGTGTATAGATTTCAATAATCTCCCTCATTCCATTGGCGACTCGTCACAACTCTAGCACTTGAACATAGAAATGTGTAGAATTTTAAATAACCCCCTGATTCTATTGGCAACTTGTCACAGCTGCAACACTTGAACATAGAAGAATGTAGAGGTTTAAATAACCTTCTTGATTCCATTGGCAACCTATCCCATCTGCAACACTTGAAAATAGAATGTTGTTGAGGTTTAAATAACCTCCGCAATTCTATTTTCAACCTCTGATAGCTGCAACATTTGAATATAATAGGACATTTTAAAGGTTTAAATAACCTCCTTGATTTTGTGGACAATCTATCACAAGTACAACACTTAAAATATAAAATATTGTCATAGTTTAAATAACTTCCTTGATTTCATTAGCAACCTATCACAATTGCAACACAACACTTGAACATAGAAGGGTGTGTACATTTAAATAAAATCCTTGATTCCATTAGAAACCTATCAGAGATGAAACACTTGAATATATAATTGTGCGAATGTTTAAATAAGCTCCTTGATTCATTTGGGAACTTGTCATAGCTAGAACACTTGAACATAGAAGCACATGGATATTTAAATAAGCTCCTTGATTCCATTGGAAACTTTTCATATCTACAACACTTGAAAATGGTAGGGTTTATAGATTTAAATAGCCTCCCTAATTCATTGGCAACCTGTCACAGTTGCATCACTTCAATATAGAAGGGTGTAAAAGTTTAAATAACCTATGTGATTCCATTGAAAATAGAATGTTAGGATGTGTTGGAGAGTGCTTCACTAATTCAAATATTTTGAGAGCTTCCTTTAAAAATCTATTTTGTGCACATTTTACAATCAATCATTTCATTCCATGAGTTGGCATCTCTTTGAGGCGTTTTGTCAAACAATTCAAGTATTTTGTATATGATTCCACATCTTGCATATATTTCTACCAGAGCATATCCAACTATAACATCTGACAAAAATTCCCCTACCATTATGCTTTGGTTCATGTTCATAGCCCATCCCAAAGCTCCCATTTTTTCATAGGTAGGGAGGACTCTAGCAAAAAAAATGGCTTTATACCTACCAATTGCATTCGTTTAAAAGATTCAAAAGCCTTTTCAACAAACAATTTTTTGCAAAATCTGCAATCATTGCATTCCATGAGATGACATCTCTTTGAGGCATTATATCAAAAAGATCATGTGCCTTGCTTGTGCTTTCACTTTTTCATGCATATCTACCACAACATTTTGAACCATAATATCGGACATAAATACACCTTCTGTTATTCTTTGATGGATGTACATACCATATCCAAAGCTCCCAATTTATTATAGGCAAGGAGTATGATAGCAAAGGTTGTGGAATCTAGCTTTACATCATCCAATTACATTTTCTTGAAAGTTTCTAAAGCCTTTTCAAAAAATCCATTTTGTGCATATCCTGCAATATTGCAATCCATAGACCACATTTATTATAGGGATAATACCATGTATTGTCTATGCATTGATGTATATTCATATTGAAACATCTCGCTATGTGTAATACCCCTCCATTTTGATCTTTTGTGCAAACTATGTTGTTTCTTTTCTATGCTTTAATTTTGTGTTGTACTTGGACTATGTACTTGATTACAGTGGGTCACTATTTTATCGTGATGTATCTTGATGTGATGATACTATATTTTGATGCGATTGTTATGGCATGTTTGGAATTAGCATATGTGGATATTTATTTTATGATGTTTCCTGCTTTTGATTATGCTGCTATGTTAGATGCGTCAGTTATTACTCCTGTATTGGTGAAGAGGATGGTATTCCTTGTTCGCAGGTTGACATGTACAGGACATCGACTCCACTTGGTTTCACAGGTTTGAGCGGGTCCAATGCCCAACGGTATTCAATTGGGAGATAGTAGCTAGGTTTTCGTGTCAAGTCGTCACCCTAGTCTTGGTATGTCGTCAGTTGCTTGTCAGGTTTTGTTGTTTTGATTCTTGTGCCCTCTCTTCATTATTTAATTTCAAATTAAATTGGGGTGATTTAAATAGCTTAATGTATTGAAGTTGTTTATTGAATTAATTTGGTTATTATGTGGAAAATGTTATTTAAGTTATTAAATTAATTTAATTTAATTAATAAAATAACTTAATCTTGGATTAGATTTATTTTATTGAATTAATTAAATTAATTAATTTGAAATTAAGCAAATTCATTTTGGAGATTATTTGAATATTTGTAGAAATTGAAAAATAAGGAAAATGCATGAAAATTAAATTGTGAAATTTGGAATTCAAAATTGAAAATGGAATTAAAAGTCAAATTAGAAGTTTGAAATTCAAAATTAAAGAAAATGAGATACTTTGGAAATTTTTGTTTTCTAGAATTTATGATGGTGGTTGAAGGATTTTAGGGCAAAAATCCTTATGTTTGAATTTGGCTCTCAATTTTGCATCTTGGAGTTTTTGAGAAAAAGTTTGAATTAGTGAGAGAAAGAATTTTTCATTTTGTGGGTTTTTGGATTTGAGTTGTGAAAACTTCAGGAACTGGATTTGGAAGCAAGGTGGGAAGCTAAGCATCATCTGGACCTCCCCAAATGTAGAAATTACTAGGTTCTTGTCTTTGTTTCGTTAGTTGTGTTTGAAAATTATATCTAAATGTGTTTGGTTGTTGAAAGAAAAATCTTGTTGAAAAAGATCTCAATACTCAGGTTGTGAATTGCAATGGAAAAACCCCTCTCAAATCTTGCTTGCAAAATTGTGAAAACTTTATTTAGAAATGAAGTCCTTTAAAAATTAAAAAAAATAGTGTTCTTGGTTAAAATGATCAGTTTATGTCTGGTCTTCTCAATTAATTTTGAAAAATCCCTCTTCGAATTATAAAATATATATATATTATTGTAAATAAATATATATTTATGTGGTATTAACTTTGTTATGGAATTAAAAATGCAAAGTTTTTTGGGTCCCTGCTTTATTTTTCTAATTTTCGGATTTACAAAATCCACAGAGATTATTATGGTTTAAAAAAATATCTATAAAAAAGAAATTCATGGGAGGTGGCGTTGGGAGCTCACCTCCCCACTGTGCCCCCATGGGAGGCATGTGGGGAGGGAGCTGTGCCCAATGCGACCCCCCCCCCCCCCACTATGCACCGTGGCCACTCTCGTCGGTGCGGTGGTTGTTTACACGGCGGCCGCCACCAATGCCAATGGCTGGCTGTGTACTTAGCCATCCCACTAGTGGTGGCGCCTATCTAGTAGCGCGACTGTGTTTTCACAGTCGACAGAAACCCTATCTGCACGGCCCGTGAACCAAGGCGGCCACCCTTTGAGACCGACACGTGTTTCAAAAAAAAAGGAACTTTGTTTTATTTAAAAAATCAAAAAATATCTATATTAAAATATATTTTAATATTATGATAAATATAATTTTTATATTATATTATAATATTAATATATATATATATATATTAATATTTATATATTTTATTGCATAATATATAATATTATTTTATAATATGATATTAATATATTAATATGTATTTTTTTAGAATAATATGTATTAATTATTAATATTATATTGTATAATATTATAATATTATATGGATGATTTGTTTCTCTAATTAAATGGATACATTTATAGTTGCGATGAAAAAATTAATATGCATAGGAAATTATTGTTTTTCTAATGACATGATTTAAATTTAATTAGGGGAATGAAAATATATTGACTTTAGTTAAATCATCATTTTGTTTGTAAACAATACTTTAATGGGAATAGTGTTGATTTAAAATATTAAATCTTCAAATCAAGTTAATTATTTTCATATGGTTATATTGAAATGAGAAAATGATAGTTACTTCATATTATAGTATTTTGATTAGTAGAATCATTTGGTCATTTTATTATTATTTAAGTGCAAGTAGGGGATTAAGTATTAAGTATTAATTTTCTCCCATGTTTGGAAAAAGTGTATTTTATATTGGTTTATTTAATGCAGTATATATTTCTGTATGCTAGAGTCTGAAATGGATTTAGAATATCCAAAGGTAGTTTATTTCATGGGGCTTCAGTGAATTATTTTCCCCTTCATATTCTTGTTTGAGAAATGGGTTAAGCACCTTTTTATTTGTAAGTCTTCCAGATGGGGGTCCTTTAATGTATTGGGTGCCGTGTCATGTAGTCAACCTAGTTTGTATCCCTTGGGTAGTGCATGGGAAGTTATTAGTTAGTTACCCAGTTTCTTTGAACAGGGATGTTTTGTACCTCCTTGGTTTAGGAGTGGATTACGTGAGTTGTGCCTTCTTGTCAGGAGTGACTTTGTTATCTTGTTACATCCAATGTTTGGGGAGGGTTTGATCTTAGGTTGCCTCCTGAGAAAGGAGTGGTTGTAATACCTTGTTTGTTGCACTTTGTACCCTTGATGTTTGGATGTTATGTGTGTTGTCAAGTAGAAGAGTGGATTTCATAGGGGCCAAAGCCCAGAAGAGGTAAACTGGACAACCTACGGGGATGGTTTAATCAAGTGATAACTAAAATAAAACTTAGAAGATTAGGTGGTACTTCACACTAATCAAGATAATTTTAGCTCACTCATAGACACGAGGGCTCATTTAGAATCGAGATGAGTGGGAAGGCTTGGAATGGCAAGGTCATCTATCTTGTCTATACGAAAGGTATTTGATTCCACATGAGTGAGGATGGGGGTTGGGATTTAGTTGAGGCCACCAGGACAACCCATGACGAACTGGGTGACAACACTCTATTTAAGATGATAGTTGATACTTTTTTATTGTGTGTATGGTTTTCGTAACATACCTGATGTGACCATAGTTGGTATTCAATCCTATGTGTATGGTTCTCATAACATACTTGTTCTGCTTTATTTCTAGAAGCAATGCAACCATGTAGAGTTGTACTCGTGTTGTACTTGTGTGGTATAGGAGTTGTACTTCTATTGTACATGTGATTGGTGTTTTTCAGTTTGGTTAAGTTTTGTGCTAGTCTGTGTCTAGTGGTAGATGGTCTTGGCTAGGTTTCCTACTTACTATCTCCTAGCACGGGGGGTGGGCCTTTGGGTTCCACTAGGTTGGGTGCAATGCACTTAAATCCATTGGGTTCTTTCTTCATGTTCGTGTGAATGAGACTTCCGGTTGGAGGGCTTGTGGAATTTAGTTTCAGTTCTTGCCTTATTTCGTTTCAGTTGATCTTGTATTATTTTACCCCTTAGTTGTTATCGAGGTGGAAGTTGTAATTGTAATCCTATTGATTGATCTTACCTCATTTAGGGAATGAGTGTTGTAACCTTATTGTTTAATGAATGGTTTAATGCAATGGAAAGTTATCTTTATGCTTGTAGTAATTCATCTTAATTGGAATGCTTGTGCTTAATTTATTTAGTAATTAAATGACATGGTTTAAATCATGTTTTTTGTTTAGGTTCTTTATAACCTTTATCTCGTAACCTTAGAGGTTGTTTGCATTAGCTAGCAAACTTGCTTATTAATTATACTTTAAAAAAATAAAATTATTCTGTTTAAGTAGTTAAATGCAACTTCCTCTAGGGTTGTGTGGCGGGGCGTTACACTATGCAACCCCAAAGGTTAAGAGCCAAAAGAGGACAAGATAATTTTTTTTTAACAAGAAATATTAACATACACGAAAATTAATTGCCAATTCGATAAAACAATAGAAAACATGGTCAATTATGACCTAAAGTACAAATTCAAGGAGAGGACTAATCCACCCTCCAGAAAAAATCTGATTGGGAGTAAGCAGGATAGCTCCAAAAGTTGCGTTGGAGCTTTATGCTCCTGAACCCTATTGTTTCAGAGCTCACTTCTTTGAAACCTGTTGCTGCCCGTAGTCCAGAAAACAGAGGGCACCGGTGCTATGAAACTTGTAGTTCCAAAGCTCACTACTCTAGAACCTTTGTTGCTACACACAAAACAACTATAGAAGGCACCGGTGCTCTGAAACCTTTCCAGCCTGCCGAAATGATGAAACATACAACCATAGATCTTATCTAAACATGAATATTAATTGAAGGAAAAGGGCCATAAATATTATCATAGAACAATCGAGTTTGATACCAATGTTGGAACCCATAAACCCAAAATAAAACATCACATATCTTCTCATTAAATTTATGATTACTTTCTCTCTCAATAGAGTACAATGTGCATACAGGAAAAGGTATGAATACAATAGAATTTCCATGAACAAGATACAACATTGGATAAGATAAATACACAACGGATTGTACATGAGTACAATATGATCAAAAAATACAAGAGAGAGAGATCAACTCCAACTGGTACACCAAAACCTATACGCCAATCCCCAATGGTAGTGGCAACGTGTCCCTACCATGTGGACTCTAGAGAGACCACCC
>CM021100.1:490796626-490867284 GCA_007115665.2 Sequoiadendron giganteum | reverse complement strand
ACTCGTTTGGTGAGTGGATTATGATTAAAGTATCCAAATATAGGTTTGTAGGCCTACTGGACAAAGGATAGGGTGATACTGAAAAGGGTGCATTGAAGAGGTTTGTTGAATCTAATTGTTGTTTGTTTGGTCTAAATTGAGTTGTTATAGGTGAAAACCAACCACCCTTGCATCAAAGGAGCTCAATCAAATAAAATACAGAGTCTTACCTTCTTCTCTTATCAAATTTCAATTAGAGAAAAATGTGGAGAGAAATGAATCATATGGTGGCTTCAAGTTCTCAAGGATGATCTTAATGATCATTGTATACAATGTTGCAAACACCTTTTTACACTATGTTTTCTGTACCTAAGATGTAATTGAAATTTTCTTTACACTGGAGATATCTTTTGGTAGCATCCTACTTTGTCATTCTTCCAGTTTTTATATGGTTTATAAAATTTATGTTGGTGCGTTCACTTTGTTGTAGGTTTTAATACAACATCTGCATGAGAAACTTAATCTTAGTGAGTTATTCTAAATATTTTCAATGTATTATTTATCTAATTAATGAAAGGAAATTGATGCTTTTGAATTTTTAATGAGATATAAGATCCAATAGTGAGTTGGATTGGAATTTAAAGGAGTTTGAATATGGCCATAATTTAATTATCTATTGTGTAGTGTTGGCTAAATAAAAAATAGTGTTGTTGGAAATACTCAAAATTTATTAGTATATGATCCACATGTATTACATATCTAAATAGCATCTTAGTAATAATGTTTAAGGTATCCTCAATATAGAAAACATCAGCATGAAGGTTAACCATGCACACCTAATCATAAATTATATATGTAAATTGTAATGCAATAAGGGTTACTGATGTTTAATGTATGCACAACCTTCATCCACTAAACCTGCATGACTGCATGCACCTAGAACCCAAGAAAAACTTGCAATGTTAGGATGTGTTCTAGAGTGCTTCATTAATTCAAATATTTTGAGAGGCTCCTTGAAAAATCTATTTTGTGCACATTCTGCAATCAATCATTTCAATCCATGAGATGACATCTCTTTGAGGTTTTCTATCAAACAATTCAACCTCCTTGATTCCATTGGAAACCTCTCACAACTACAACCTTGAACATAGAAGGGTGTAAACATTTAAATAACCTTCTTGATTCCATTGGCAACTTGTCACAACTACAACACTTGAACATGGTAGGGTGTATAGATTTCAATAATCTCCCTCATTCCATTGGCGACTCGTCACAACTCTAGCACTTGAACATAGAAATGTGTAGAATTTTAAATAACCCCCTGATTCTATTGGCAACTTGTCACAGCTGCAACACTTGAACATAGAAGAATGTAGAGGTTTAAATAACCTTCTTGATTCCATTGGCAACCTATCCCATCTGCAACACTTGAAAATAGAATGTTGTTGAGGTTTAAATAACCTCCGCAATTCTATTTTCAACCTCTGATAGCTGCAACATTTGAATATAATAGGACATTTTAAAGGTTTAAATAACCTCCTTGATTTTGTGGACAATCTATCACAAGTACAACACTTAAAATATAAAATATTGTCATAGTTTAAATAACTTCCTTGATTTCATTAGCAACCTATCACAATTGCAACACAACACTTGAACATAGAAGGGTGTGTACATTTAAATAAAATCCTTGATTCCATTAGAAACCTATCAGAGATGAAACACTTGAATATATAATTGTGCGAATGTTTAAATAAGCTCCTTGATTCATTTGGGAACTTGTCATAGCTAGAACACTTGAACATAGAAGCACATGGATATTTAAATAAGCTCCTTGATTCCATTGGAAACTTTTCATATCTACAACACTTGAAAATGGTAGGGTTTATAGATTTAAATAGCCTCCCTAATTCATTGGCAACCTGTCACAGTTGCATCACTTCAATATAGAAGGGTGTAAAAGTTTAAATAACCTATGTGATTCCATTGAAAATAGAATGTTAGGATGTGTTGGAGAGTGCTTCACTAATTCAAATATTTTGAGAGCTTCCTTTAAAAATCTATTTTGTGCACATTTTACAATCAATCATTTCATTCCATGAGTTGGCATCTCTTTGAGGCGTTTTGTCAAACAATTCAAGTATTTTGTATATGATTCCACATCTTGCATATATTTCTACCAGAGCATATCCAACTATAACATCTGACAAAAATTCCCCTACCATTATGCTTTGGTTCATGTTCATAGCCCATCCCAAAGCTCCCATTTTTTCATAGGTAGGGAGGACTCTAGCAAAAAAAATGGCTTTATACCTACCAATTGCATTCGTTTAAAAGATTCAAAAGCCTTTTCAACAAACAATTTTTTGCAAAATCTGCAATCATTGCATTCCATGAGATGACATCTCTTTGAGGCATTATATCAAAAAGATCATGTGCCTTGCTTGTGCTTTCACTTTTTCATGCATATCTACCACAACATTTTGAACCATAATATCGGACATAAATACACCTTCTGTTATTCTTTGATGGATGTACATACCATATCCAAAGCTCCCAATTTATTATAGGCAAGGAGTATGATAGCAAAGGTTGTGGAATCTAGCTTTACATCATCCAATTACATTTTCTTGAAAGTTTCTAAAGCCTTTTCAAAAAATCCATTTTGTGCATATCCTGCAATATTGCAATCCATAGACCACATTTATTATAGGGATAATACCATGTATTGTCTATGCATTGATGTATATTCATATTGAAACATCTCGCTATGTGTAATACCCCTCCATTTTGATCTTTTGTGCAAACTATGTTGTTTCTTTTCTATGCTTTAATTTTGTGTTGTACTTGGACTATGTACTTGATTACAGTGGGTCACTATTTTATCGTGATGTATCTTGATGTGATGATACTATATTTTGATGCGATTGTTATGGCATGTTTGGAATTAGCATATGTGGATATTTATTTTATGATGTTTCCTGCTTTTGATTATGCTGCTATGTTAGATGCGTCAGTTATTACTCCTGTATTGGTGAAGAGGATGGTATTCCTTGTTCGCAGGTTGACATGTACAGGACATCGACTCCACTTGGTTTCACAGGTTTGAGCGGGTCCAATGCCCAACGGTATTCAATTGGGAGATAGTAGCTAGGTTTTCGTGTCAAGTCGTCACCCTAGTCTTGGTATGTCGTCAGTTGCTTGTCAGGTTTTGTTGTTTTGATTCTTGTGCCCTCTCTTCATTATTTAATTTCAAATTAAATTGGGGTGATTTAAATAGCTTAATGTATTGAAGTTGTTTATTGAATTAATTTGGTTATTATGTGGAAAATGTTATTTAAGTTATTAAATTAATTTAATTTAATTAATAAAATAACTTAATCTTGGATTAGATTTATTTTATTGAATTAATTAAATTAATTAATTTGAAATTAAGCAAATTCATTTTGGAGATTATTTGAATATTTGTAGAAATTGAAAAATAAGGAAAATGCATGAAAATTAAATTGTGAAATTTGGAATTCAAAATTGAAAATGGAATTAAAAGTCAAATTAGAAGTTTGAAATTCAAAATTAAAGAAAATGAGATACTTTGGAAATTTTTGTTTTCTAGAATTTATGATGGTGGTTGAAGGATTTTAGGGCAAAAATCCTTATGTTTGAATTTGGCTCTCAATTTTGCATCTTGGAGTTTTTGAGAAAAAGTTTGAATTAGTGAGAGAAAGAATTTTTCATTTTGTGGGTTTTTGGATTTGAGTTGTGAAAACTTCAGGAACTGGATTTGGAAGCAAGGTGGGAAGCTAAGCATCATCTGGACCTCCCCAAATGTAGAAATTACTAGGTTCTTGTCTTTGTTTCGTTAGTTGTGTTTGAAAATTATATCTAAATGTGTTTGGTTGTTGAAAGAAAAATCTTGTTGAAAAAGATCTCAATACTCAGGTTGTGAATTGCAATGGAAAAACCCCTCTCAAATCTTGCTTGCAAAATTGTGAAAACTTTATTTAGAAATGAAGTCCTTTAAAAATTAAAAAAAATAGTGTTCTTGGTTAAAATGATCAGTTTATGTCTGGTCTTCTCAATTAATTTTGAAAAATCCCTCTTCGAATTATAAAATATATATATATTATTGTAAATAAATATATATTTATGTGGTATTAACTTTGTTATGGAATTAAAAATGCAAAGTTTTTTGGGTCCCTGCTTTATTTTTCTAATTTTCGGATTTACAAAATCCACAGAGATTATTATGGTTTAAAAAAATATCTATAAAAAAGAAATTCATGGGAGGTGGCGTTGGGAGCTCACCTCCCCACTGTGCCCCCATGGGAGGCATGTGGGGAGGGAGCTGTGCCCAATGCGACCCCCCCCCCCCCCACTATGCACTGTGGCCGCTCCCGCCGGTGGCCGACTGTGCTATGCATAGTGCTATCGTCACCGGTAGCCGGCTGTGTACTTAGCCACCCCATCGATGGCGGCGCCCATCCGGCAGCACGACTATGTTTTCACAGTCGGCGGAAACCCTATCCATGCAGCCCATGACCCAAGGCAGCTGCCCTTTGAGATCGGCACATGTTTCAAAAAAAAAGGAACTTCATTTTTTTTTTTTAAATCAGAAAATATATATATTAAAATATATTTTAATGTTATGATAAATATAATTTTTATATTATATTATAATATCAATATATATATTAATATTTATATATTTTATTGCATAATATATAATATTATTTTATAATATGATATTAATATATTAATATGTATTGTTTTTAGAATAATATGTATTAATTATTAATATTATATTGTATAATATTATAATATTATATGGATGATTTGTTTCTCTAATTAAATGGATATATGTATAGTTGTGATGAAAAATTTAATATGCATAGAAAGTTATTGTTTTTCTAATGACATGATTTAAATTTAATTAGGGGAATGAAAATATATTGACTTTAGTTAAATCATCATTTTGTTTGTAAATAATACTTTAATGGGAATAGTGTTGATTTAAAATATTGAATCTTCAAATCAAGTTAATTATTTTCATATGGTTATATCGAAATGAGAAAACAATAATTACTTCATATTCTGGTATTTTGATTAGTAGAATCATTTGGTCATTTTATTATTATTTAAGTGCAAGT
The DNA here is from genome assembly GCA_007115665.2 of Sequoiadendron giganteum. Lineage (NCBI taxonomy): Eukaryota > Viridiplantae > Streptophyta > Pinopsida > Cupressales > Cupressaceae > Sequoiadendron > Sequoiadendron giganteum. The sequence goes on along the minus strand of CM021100.1, from coordinate 490,862,158 downwards.
AGGGGATTAAGTATTAAGTATTAATTTTCTCCCATGTCTGGAAAAGAGGTATTTTATATCAGTTTATTTAATGCAGTATATTTCTATATGCTAGCATCTGAAATGGATTTAGAATATCCAAAGGTAGTTTATTTCATGGGGCTTCAGTGAATTATTTTCCCCTTTGTATTCCTATTTGAGAAATGGGTTAAGCACCTTTTTATTTGTTAGTCTTCCAAATGGGGGTCCTTTAATGTATGGGTTGTCATGTCATGTAGTCAACCTAGTTTGTATCCCTTGGGTAGTGCATGGGAAGTTATCAGTTAGTTACCCGATTTCTTCAAACGAGGATGTTTTGTACCTCCTCGGTTTAGGAGTGGATTACGTGAGTTGTGCCTTCTTGTCAGGAGCGACTTTGTTATCTTGTTACCTCCAATGTTTGGAGAGGGTTTGATCTTAGGTTGCCTCCTGAGAAAGTAGTGGTTGTAATACCTTGTTTGTTGCACTTTGTACCCTTGATGTTTGGATGTTATGTGTGTTGTCAAGTAGAAGAGTGGCTTTCGTAGGGGACAGAGTCCAGAAGAGGTAAACTGGACAACCTACGGGGGTGGTTTAATCAAGTGATAACTAAAATAAAACTTAGAAGATTAGGTGGTACTTCACACTAATCAAGATAATTTTACCTCACTCATAGACACGAGGGCTCATTTAGACTTGGGATGAGTGGGAAGGCTTGGAATGGCAAGGTCATCTATCTTGTCTATATGAAAGGTATTTGATTCCACATGAGTGAGGATGGGTCAAGATTCAGTTGAGGCCACCAGGACAACCCTTAGCTTGGGGCCAAAGCCTATGAAGATTCCCAAAGGACAACCCAGGATGAACTGTACGATGACACTCTATCTAAGATGACAGTTGATACTTGTTTATTGTGTGTATGGTTTCTGTAACATACCTAATGTGACCACAGTTGGTATTCGATCCTATGTATGGTTCTCATAACATACTTGTTCTGCTTTATTTCTGGAAGCAATGTGACCATATATAGTTGTACTCATGTTGTACTTGCATGGTATATGAGTTGTACTTGTGTTGTACATGTGATTGGTGTTTTTCAGTTTGGTTCAGTTCTGTGCTAGTCTATGTCTAGTGGTAGATGGTCTTGGCTAGGTTTCCTGGTTACTATCTCCTAGCATGGGGGGTGGGCCTTTGGGTTCCAGTGGGTTGGGTGGCGTGCACCTAAATCCGTTGGGTTCTTTCTTCATGTTCATGTGAATGAGACTTCCGATTGGAGGGCTCGTGGAATTCAGTTTTAGTTCTTTCCTTATTTTGTTTCAGTTGATCTTGTATTATTTTACCCCTCAATTGTTATCGAGGTAGAAGTTGTAATTGTAATCCTATTGATTGATCTTACCTCATTCAAGGAATGAGTGTTGTAACCTTATTGTTTAATGAATGGTTTAATGCAATGGAAAGTTATCTTTATGCTTGTTGTAATTCATCTTAATTGGAATGCATGTGCTTAATTTATTTAGTAATTAAATGACATGGTTTAAATCATGTTTTTTGTTTAGGTTCTTTATAACCTCTGTCTCGCAACCTTAGAGGTTTTTGGAATTAGTTAGCGAACTTGCTTATTAATTATACTTTAAAAAAATTAATTATTTTGTTTAAGTAGTTAAATGCAACTTCCTCTAGGGTTGTGTTACACTATGCAACCCCAAAGGTTAACAGCCAAAAGAGGACAAGACAAAAAAAATTTAAAAAGAAAGATTAACATACACAAAAATTAATTCCCAATTCGATAAAACAATAGAAAACATGGTCACTTATGACCTAAAGTACAACTTCAAGGAGAGGACTAATCCACCCTCCAGAAAAAATCTGATCGGGAGCGAGCAGGATAGCTCCAAAAGTTGCGTTGGAGCTTTCTGCTCCTGAATCCTGTTGTTTTGGAGCTCATTTCTTTGAAACCTATTGCTGCCCATAGGCCAGAAAATAGAGGGCATCGGTGCTCCGAAACTTGTAGTTTTGGAGCTCACTGCTCCAGAACCTTTGCTGCTAGACACAAAACAACTATAGAAGGCACTAGTGCTCTGAAACCTTTGCAGCCTGCCAAAATGATGAAACATACAACCATAGATCTTATCTAAACATGAATATTAATTGAAAGAAAAGGGCCATAAATATTATCATAGAACAATCGAGTCTAATACCAACGTCGGAACCCATAAACCCAAAATAAAACATCTCATATCTTCTCATTAAATTTATGATTACTTTCTCTCTCAAGAGAGTACAATGTGCATAAAGGAAAAGGTATGAGTACAATAGAATTTCAATGAACAAGATACAACATCGGATAAGATAAATACACAAAGGAATGTACATGAGTACAATATGATCAAAAAATACAAGAGAGAGAGAGATCAACTCCAACCGGTACTCCAAAACCTGTACGCCAATCCCCAATGGCAGTGGCAACGTGTCCCTACCATGTGGACTCCAGAGAGACCACCCCACCATGATTGGAGGTAGTCACAAGGCTCGAGAAAAAGCAACAAGGGAAGGTAATATAAGGCCAACACTCACCTCAGACACAGAGCGAACTAAAATACCAAGCATAAGGCCAAGGATAGTACATGGAGATGACTATACAATACATGTAGGGTACTTCTCAAGACTACTAAGATGAAAGATGCAAGATGCAAGATCGGATGAGGATACTCAACCATGCCCAAATCAACGCCCTGCAGACAGATAACTCAACGTCCTACAGGCGGATAGGCCTTCTCAAGTGCATCCTTAGCCTTTACAAGTGCTCAAGACCATGCACAAGGACTCATTTTATTATATTGTTTTACTCCATCTTGTTTAACCAAATGATGAACCCAAAACAAAAATGAAGCAATGAAAAATCCATTGAAACTATTTAACACAGCCAAAAAGACATTGCTATGAAATCATTCAAACAACTGATCTCATACACTCACAAGCAAATCAAATATATTCAAACGTTCACCGTTAACTCTATAAAAGAAACATATAATTTAATTTTTATTAAATTCATTAAAATCATTGCACAAAATCTCTTTTAAATCAGATAAAATTGTACTAAGTGGCAGTGGCACAGGACACGGTTTCAACTATCGATCAAATGCATGAGAAAGAGGCATGAAAATTCCATAAAAAGATAAAAGTTCCCTGATCTAAAATTGGGAAATAACCCAATTCTGATTTCTATGTTTCTAGAGAGATTTCATCTTTAATTTTCAATTTTATGACCTGAAATAAGGTGTTGTTTAGAAAAATGTCATTTTAAGCATGGCTGGGCAAAACCATGACAAAATGAAAGTGCCTGGATTAAAAATTGGACAATGACTGAGTTGAGATATATGGGAATTTCAAAATGGAGTACACCATTATTTCATAAATCTATGACCAAGGACAGTGTGATGTTTAAAAAACGTCATTTAGCCAAGCTCGGCAAAAAGACATTAAAAATGGAAGTGTCTGAATTAAAAATCGGACAACAACCCATTTGAGATATGAGGATTGCTAAATACAATCCACATTTATTTTGAATTTATAACTGGTGGATAAAGAGAAGCAATTAAAAATGTGTTTTCACATGTTGACAAAACATGAAAAATGAAAGAAAATGGTAGTGCCCAAAAATCTATTTCTGCCAACAACCCATTTCAAATTTAATGGTTTCAAAACAAATTCAATAGTTGGATTAGATTTTAGATATATGAATTTGGATTGATTTGGAAAAATAAAAACTAAGATTTCCCCAAAAGAGGAAAGCAATATTCAAGCAAAAAATAAATCTCAGAGTCAAAACACCATGGTAACACCCAAGCAACCAACACTCCCAAATCAATTAAACATACTCATACATACATTTATAAAACAAGAATTCAAGGAAAACATAGAAGAATACCTCATTTCTACCCGAAATGAAAATGAAAGATAACTTTGTGTATCAAGCATGGCAAGATCCCAAATTTGAACAACAAAGCAACAAAACTATGCTACAGCTCTTGAGCCATTGCCCACAAATTTATTCTTAGAAATTCTTCTCATTTTTGTTGCCCAATTTGAAGGGTTTTATCCTCTTTCTCCCAAGCAGCAAATTGCTTCACATCCAAGATAACTCTCCCAAAAAGGTTCAAAAGAAAGTATAAATATCAAGGGCAAAGTTGCCCAATTTCCCTTTTTTAAAAAAATAAATCTTGTTCCCAAAATTATATATCCTCTCAAAATAATAAAATGAAATAAATAATTTCAGTAAACAAGTTAGTAAAGCTCTCCAATTTAATTAATTTAAAATAACTTCATATCCAACATTCACAATAACACACAAAATGATAATTTCAATCCAATCATTAAAATACACGAGTTCCCCAAAAATGATTAAATAAGATTATAAGAGCTCATAAAAGGATTAATAAAATCATTTAAAATTTCTAAATGAAATATATCATTCCCTCGAATGATCAATAAAAATAATTTAAAGTAACATGTTTAAAACCCCATGGATATAACCATTCAAACCTCCCATAAATAAATGCTATAAATACCATAATTGAGACCACATCAAAACACTGACAACAAAAATATGGCCACATAACAGATTCACGAAAACCATAAGAAAATACCTCAACAAGGCACACTGGTAAACCACATATGACCGAAGGGTGCTCTGGACTTTACTGTTAGGCAACCAGATGGTATGACAACATGGGAAAAATGCACTAATAAGGTAAAATAGGCTAGGGTAGGGGACATTTGGCTTGTATGACTACCTCCATTTACAACCATCAGGGAATAAGAGTATGCTCAGGCCTGTGAATCCAAGTGGAGTCGATACTCAGTACCTGCATCACTCCAATTACACATCAAAGTACATGTACATATAACACATATCATATAGTTGAAACACATCAATCATTAGGAAGAGGGTCATGATTTGGTAAGTCTCTCAGATACGAGTGTTACGACATCATCCCTTTCCTATCCCTAATCATACAAAAACAATGATAACATTATATAAACATATAAGCATGTAATTCAACATAATAAATAATGATGATAATCTATCGCATAATCATCAATGTCTAATCTCATTATGATAAAATTTATAATGTTAAATCAAAATTAAAATACCATCTTACCCAAGCTGGAGTTAGAGAGGTGTTACACATATCTTGTTTCAAAGCTCCCATTTTGTAATAGGCAGGGAGGATGTTGACAAAGGTTGTGGAATTTGGCTTTACACCTAAAAATTGTATTCGCTTGAAAGTTTTTAAAGCATTTCCACAAAATTCATTTTGTGCATATCTATTGTAGATGTCCTTAAGATATATGACAAAGGTGTATATACAATTTGAGACCAATTGATAAGCTGAGACATGTAATGTTGATCTGATTTACATTTTACTTAAGATATAATTTTGGTGTGTTGAATTTCATAGTTCAATAATTAGGATTCTCAATGATCTTGTATACCCAAAGTGTATGTGATAGAAATAATTTAGGTAGTCATGTCAATTAGTTTGAAAATTTGAATTATCTTGAGTTCATAAGTACATAGTGATAAGTTTTGACAAATAATATAATTTTTTGTTGCATTTTTCACAGAAACAAAGGCCTCTTTTGATTGTAGTAGAGGATGTACAGAGTGAAGCATTGGCTACTCTGATCTTTGAACTTGATGATTTTTTTTACTAAATTGATAATGTTTGAAGTTTATTTTTCTTTCTTAGATGTTGAGTCTAATAAATAAGTTTAATGTTTTGTTGCAACTTGAAGGTGAGTATGTTGATATGATAAAGACTAGTATTGTCGATCCTCTAAAATTTATCAGAATTGCATTAGTTGATGCAGAAAGGTACAACTATTTATCCTTATTATAATTAGTAGAACTTGCAACTACAAAATATGATAAAAATCTACTTCCAAATATGCTTTTGATGGATGTTATATCTAATTATGATACATTCATTATATCTCGTGCCTAAGTTTAGGGTGCCACAGTTGGAAAAGGAAAACAAAATATTTGAATTTTATCTTCTTTATTATTTGACTTTTTTGAGTTTTTGATGTGCAAATTTTGAAACCTTATTTTTAGGTTGTGGCTCCAAATTGGAGAAGTCAAAGGTGTATACCAATGAGGAATATTTTGGAGGAGCTTAAACCAATAGCTACTGGAAAGTTGTGGATTTGCAAGGGGATTAAATTGGTCGAGCCCATATAGGAGGTCAATATCCTTTCAAAAGGACTATAGTTAAGGAAGGGGAAAACAATATAAGTATATGAAAATAGTAGTATTTTTTTATATAGTTTCTGTAAGTTGTACAGTGTCACTGAGACATTGAATGTAACCAATGAGATTTTTATTTGCCATGAGGCTTAGTGAAATAAATTTTCAGAGTGGTTTTTTCTCCACTCATAAATACTATGTTGTGGCTCCTCTTGATTTGTAATTTTTTTCTGTCTAATAAATCATATTTGTTAAAGAATTTTAGTCTTCTTTTCATGGTGCTTCTTCAACATTTGAATATCCATGATACTTGAAGTTTATATGCATAAATTTGTGAGGATTAATTAAGTTAGATTTGATTTGTAATGACTAAATATATGACTAAATTAATGACTAAATTAATGACTAAACATATGACAAAATTAATGACTAAATATATGACTAAAGTAATGACTACCATGACTAAATAAATGACTAGTTAACAACAATACATGACTAAATTAATGAGTAAATATATGACTAAATAAATCACTACCATGACTACATAAATGGCTAAATTAGTGACTAAATCAATGACCAAATCAATGACCAAATTAATGACTAAAATCAATGACTAAATAAATGACTAAAATTTTTTAGTCATAAATTTAGTGGTGTTATAAATGACTACAAATAAACCACTAATAGTCACATGACTAAAGGTAGTCATTTATATGCAATTTTTAGTAGTTTATTTAGTCATATATTGATGTTTATGTATACTAGTGTACTTATTTTTCTCACCTGGATCTGTTGTAGGTCTGAAGTGGAAGAGGGATAGAGGGGGGTGCTCTAACTAGATACCGTGAAGGATTAGTTGTAACTTTTCTAAGATATGGGGACGAACGACACATTTACTTGAGGATTGTGAAGAACTTATTTTTATACCTTCAAGCCATCATGCTTTCTTCTTTAGCGTGGATTTGATGAGAAAATTTCTTCTTTTTTTTGGTTATTTTACTTAATTATATAAATATATATATATATATATATATATTTTAACTTAAAAGAGTCTAGTAAATTTAAGCCACTTAATAAATTTATTCTATAAATATTTCTATAGTATTTATATAAATATATATTTTTATATTTGATGGCTTAAGATGCATAAATTTCGCTAGTTGAAGAATAGGAAGTTTTTACATGGTTAAACATATATCAAAAATGGATGCAAATGAAATCCAACATTTAGATTTCCCATTTTTCGACTCTATGTGACTTTACAAGAAATCCATGTAGTTTACAACTCTGCGCAAATCTATCTTAAAGGCAGTCGCATACATTGCCTACATGGCTGTAACACTAAAGTATGAATAGTTGAGCCTACATTATTTTAGCATGGCTACATTTGCACACTTATTTTATGTTTCTAAATATTATAGGAAATATTAGGTAAAAAGGGGCATAATATTTCACACACCTATATCCCTAAATCGACTCATATTTTAACAAAGGGATATGAACCTTCCTTCTCCATAGAAAAACAAGGGTATGTGTAGGATCATGATGGGCCAAAAAGTGGCAATATGTAAGCCATATGATGGCCCATGTGGTTGACGACTTTTTTTTTACCGAAAATTGATGAAACAAAAAGGGTTTTTAGAGGATATTCTCAGCTTTCCACCAATATAAATTATGCTTTACTTTGAATTTAATAACTAATTATTATTCATTTTCTATTATAATTATGAATAAACTCCTGATTGATAAGCTGATTGAAAAAAATCTATAAATTTTAAACAATATCACATTTTTTTAATCTAAAACATGCATCACATTCTATGTTTCGCATACTATAGGATTAAAAAAAAAAAATGAATTTCATGAATTTTTGACCAAGTTAAGGTGGTTAGACAGACGAGCTTTTATATTTTTTAAAAGTTGTAATTAAAAATTTATAGTTAATTATTTACTTGGAAACAAATTATAAAAAAATATGCATCACATCAGGAAATGAGTACTCTACTTATATCTAAAATATTAAAAAAAATATTATCATTTTATTGTGGTTAGGGTGGTTAGACAAACACCTACTTCTTATTTTTACCCTGAAATTTAAATACTACTACATTGAAATTTCAAATTTTCACCAAATAGATTTTTTTTAAAATAAAGGTCTTGTAGTTTAGAAACTAAATTCAATTTTCTACAAATTCTATTTTTACATTTTTTTGAAATAATATAGATAACTTATACAAATTTTTATGTCAAGTTGTCTAACTCCGATTTTCTCTCTTTTTATTGCCACTTAAGGGCCTGTTTTTCCCATGATGATCATGCACATACCCACAAAAGGGAATTTTAAATCTAATAGCATATATTTCTTTGGAAATAGAACAATTTTTTTCCTAAAATCAAATCATGTTTCATTCTCAATGCGGATATGATATAAACTAGTTATATAGAAAAAAAACAAAAGAAACAAATGAAGTAGCATTTCCACAAGTCTTGTATATCGTTTTAGCACATAATTGTGAAATTCTTCTTTTAAACTGTATAAATTTTCCTTACAAAAAGAAGCATCATAATTGTTTTTTTGAAATAAAAGGCTTTACACCGACATATAATATTAATATAATAGAGTTTTACAAAATATAATTCTGATGACTGCAAATATAATACCTATCACTAACTTATGCAGTTATGCTAGAGATCCCTACCATTTGATTTTTCACGATTTACATTATGTGGCATAGGAAAAATTCATATGAGGATGTTTGTACTAACTATATGTTAGTTTAGAAAAACCAACTATATATCCAAAATGAGCTGATAATATTTCAGCTTCTAAAGTATGTGCCAACTATCTATATGCAACCTATATGCTACAATATGTAACAATATCTCCATACTATGTGTACCATTATAATGATTTAAACATTACCAACTTAAGATATTTCTCTTTCTCCTTTTTTCATGATCTACAGTGGTGGAATATATTTCTTGTTAGAATGTGTTTCTTGGAATCTTTCAAATACGTAAAAATTTTATTCGTCCTCCCCTATTTGGGATATTGACTATGATTCCCAACATCTAAAATGAAATAGTTATATCTATCTGAAAATGAAGTAATACAAGATCTTATCTTCCATCTACTTGTCCAACAACATTTTGAATAAGAATTTTATTACCTTTTACTAGTTTATTTTATTTCTCTTTTATACATCCTATTGTCATTAAAATTGAAAAAAAATGCATTTCTCGACAACTGCACCGTTAAAATATATAACCATCCAACTATGTTATATATTTTATAATAATTATTTTGTAGAAGGTGTTTTCTACAACTCACAAGTTCGACATGTTTTCTTCATTGCAATAAAATATAATACCTTCAATACTATATTCAATATTTAGAAAACACAATGGAGAGCACACAAAGGAACAAGGTTTGCTCTTTTACATTTTCTTCCATGTTACAAAAAACATTAGCTTTCCACATCACAAATAATTTTAAGAAATATAATGCATGATATACAACTTAGTAAGGCTTGCTCTCCACCATACCATAATGGTTTCATGGAGCCTCTTGGGCTCTATCCATACCCCCGAACAGGGAATTCTTTATTCAACTCCATGATGATAAGTGGAGTCTTTTCTCATCTAATTTTTTTTAGCGATAGGCTAACACAGTTCAAATTTAATGTATCTAGGTTCTCTACTTTATGTTTTCAATTACGATCCTTATAGTATGGAACCTACTTACTATCAATAAACAAGGATAAACAAAAAAATAAGAAAAAATTATCTTTATTTTAGGTGAAGTGATTAAACTCTTTGATCCATATTTTATTTCCATGCCAAGCCATCTTGGTTAGTATCTTCCCAAAGAGGTGGAATCCTCTCCTCTTCACATTCTTTCAACCATCTCTACTAAGGTTCTCCAAAAGGAGAAGTGGGTAACACATCCACTCATCCTTCCTCTCCAAGATAAATAGGAGTTTCAACTTGAAACCTTTTAGATGAGGGAGGTGTGGAGAGTACTTGAACCACCAAAAATAAAGAAGGGAAAGATAATTCCCCAATGAGCCTCTAGGGTTTTTCACCCAAAAACCTAACTTTGAGAGAATGTGTATCTTACATAACTCTTTCATCTTAGGGTTCATTCAAAGGAGGAAGGGGGTTTGAGATTGGGGTTTTGTGAGGTGTGTATTAATGCAATAAACTGAAAACCAAGATGTTTTATTAATGCTAAACTATGCAAATGTAAGGTGCTGGAAAACACAGTGATGTATGCAACCATATACAAGATGAACTAATAATATACACTAAGCTATATAGAAATGAGGGAGTTAGGATGTGTGCATGTGGGATTGGAAGAAGGATCTATTGAAGGTCTAGAATGTGGCAGAAAATGTTGTAGAAGCCGAGAGGGACAATTGTGCCAATGTAGGTGACCTAGTCCCAGATTCCTGAAAACTGGTATGAAACCTGTGTCTGCCAAATGGGTATCCCATTCTTGGTAACTTAGTCCTATTTGAGATTTTTGGAGTTTTTGAAGAGGAAACAAAAGCCCTAGGTTTGCACACTGGTTCTTCACAATTTCTCGATTCTAAAATTATGATATCGAGGTCTGAGAATAATTTTTCATGGATTATTTGATGTTGAAAGAAATGAGAGGTCTTCAACAAGTCTTCAAGGTATTCAAAGTACATAAACCTACAATCACATAAGTAGAGAAGGATAAATTTTTTGAATGTTAGAGATTAGGGGTTTGCCTAAGTAAAACCCCTTTTAGGTAACCAAACCGTAGTGAATAGAAAATAATGTAATGAAACATGAAAAACTAAAGTAATGGAGTGAGTTACCTTGCCATGATGAGAGACCTTGTGTAGTTGCAGCAATCAGCCCTTGAATGCTTCAGAAATGGTGTCTTGTTGACTTGGAAGAAGAAGCCCTAGCTTGCTTGTGAGGAGAAGAAGTGGGTTGGCCAAGAGAGGTGGAGAAGAATGAGGGTACCTCCTTATAAATATTCATACTGACCGACCTTAGGGTTTTAGAGACCAAAATCCTGACAAAAATTAACTAAAAATTGAAATTTATTCCACATAGGACTAGGTCGCCCAAGGTGGTGACCTAGTCCACCTGGGAATTTTTATTGAATGTTGTGGATTAAAATATTATTATTTATGTCTTTTTGGATTGTCTCATGAAAAATCACTAAGATCGGATTTGTATGTGTATTTAGGGGTCATTTTGGCATAATAATGTGTAGTTCAAGTGATGAAAAGCCTAGGAGAGTATGAAAATGCTTTCCAACACCTTACAACACTTCATCACAAGAATTGGAAGGGGATTGAAATGGGTTGAATAAGTTCCAAGGTCCAAATGAGTGAAAATTGTCAAGGTATACACTTTTTGGCAACATGTTTAGCCCCCACTTTAGTGAGAGTATGAACTTGCTTCAAAATTACACTAAAGTAGCCACATGATTCAGATGGTGAAGGATAACAAAGAATAATGAGAAGAGAAGAAGGACATGGTAAAGCCCTCAAGGATTTGATATTCTATGTCAACTCGATATCACTGCAAAAGAAATTGAAGGGTGAATGCATTACGACAAGACGAGATACATGATCATGCAATGAAATTCTTACTCTGAAGAGAATGATGAAAATATGTGCTCATTCTGGGGCCACAAAACATCAAGTTGTCCATGGGGTGAGAAGTCCCAAAAAGTGAGAAACATTCAGATGATTGGTATGTACTCAGAAAGGTGGCTATGGGGAAATTTGTGCCGCTTGTTGGGCTTCCCACTCAAACCATACCAAAGTTATACCTCGTGATAACTTTCATAAGGCACCACAAAAGAAAGTGATGTTTGGAAATGATGATGTTTCAAAGGGATTTTTCTTTGTTCATGCGATGTCTCATCTTTGGAAACATTATATACAATGTTAGCAAGAGAGGTGTAGTGAAAATGTACTCATCTTGTATGCAAAAGAGGAAAAATGCAAATGTCTCAATCTTGAAAAACATTGTGTGTAATGTTTTCAAGAGAAGGAATCACCAGAAAAAGAAGATCACATAGTGAAATGTGAGTGGTGATGTATGCACCCAATTTAAATGAATTGTGAATCACTATACTGTGAACAATTGATTTAAAGTAGAGATGAAAAGGACATGAGAGCTTATTCAAAAATCCCTATGCTGAGTCATATGGTTCTAAATTAAGCTACATCATGAGGATGGGTGTATGTTACATGCAAGTCAATCTTAAGACAGTCATCCACATCCCAAGCTTTCTCTTATATGTTCATGAAATATTAATGACAAGTCGAGAGAGACAATGATAACTGACATACGAGGGGAGAAAGGCTAACTAACCTCTTTCCCGCACTTAGCATAGGACAAGAGTGAGCAGAAAGGAAGGGAAGTGATGAAAGGGAGGGTGAATTTTTATTAATTAGAGGAGTGAGGTTCACCCTCATGAGGGAGAGTGCCAAGTTCCTTAAGATGTCAGATTGTGGTACTCAAGTCCTTACACTCATTAGATTGATGACCATTAACGCGGTGGTAAGCACAAAATGAATGTTTGTTGAAACATTTTGTTTGAGTGTAGCGAGGGAGAGAGATCAAGTGATCTTGGTGGATTCTCGACAAGATACCCTCTTGATTGAGGAAAGAAGGGGATCCTTTGATTGGAAACAAGGAAGGATCTTGCTTAGTATGGGATGGAATACATACGCAAGGCTCTATAGATTGGAATATATTATACACTCTCTTAGAGGAGTGTATAGTATCTGAATCTAGAGGAGGATGCGAGATGACATTGGTTGTGAGCGAAGAGTCCTTTGTTGGTTTCAAAGGATTAGTTTCTAAGGTTGGCTTAGAAGGGTGATGAGGAAGAGTGTTGGTGTGAGGGGAAGGTTTGATGATCTCGATGAAAGGGAAAAATCCAAGATGATGATGTTTTGATTGCATATTAGGCTCTATAGGGTTACGGATTCCTTGTTCATTAGCACCACAACATTTTCCACTATAGCCAAGTTGCTTCATGATCTCATAAAATTTTCCATAAAACTTTTTCAGCTTCTTTGGATCAGGTGAGGGGTCGTTGTTTTCATTGGCGGTGAAAGTAGTTGAGGTGGATGCTTTCAAAGAATTAGCCAAGTCTTATGTTAACAAGACTATGGGTCCCTTTGGAGAGTCATTGGTTGTGGACTGGGAGTCACTGAGTAGAGGTGGGGTGAATTTTAAGGAACCCAAACCATCGTCAAAGGACTTTGGTTGTACGGGTTTGACTGGTTTGGTTGGTGTAGTGGTGAAGGGTTTGGATTTTTTTTTCTCAAGATGTAAGATAGTGTAAATTTTAGGATCAACATCAAGTGTGTAGAATTTGTTGTTGTAGATATACTCCATCTTTCAATGAAGTGTGGAAGGAACATCATTCATTGCATGAATCCATGGCCTACCTAAGATGAGGTTAGATGAAACATTATTAGGCATGACATGGATTGATGTGTCTAATGTGGCTACTCCCACTGTAAGAGGAAAATTTATCGCACCAAGTGGTTTTTTTCCTACACTGTCAAATCCATAGATAGACAAGGAGGAAGGTTGGATGGTTGATCTATTGATATGAAGCCTATCCGGGAGATTGAAAATACACACATTGACACCAGATCCATTATCAACAAGTGTTCTCTTGATGCCTATGAATTTGTATTGAGATATGATCATGAAGGATTCAACATTATTTTGCATTTCAAAAGGAGGGAGCTCACTTTGGTGCAAAATAATGTCAGCATTTGAGCCTTGGTTCATAGCTGCAATTTCATTGGTTTATGTATTTGAACGGAAAAAAGTTTGTTGTAATGCATCTTGCATCATGTTGTGATAGTGAGGGGAATCTTGGATAAGGTCCCATAAATATATTTTAGCTAGAGTATTCGTTAGTTGATCAACAAGGTCATACTCCATAAGGAAGGAATTGAAACGAGGGGTAGAACGAAGAATAGGAGAGGAAGGTAAAGGTGTTGAGGTTGATGGTTGAGAATGTGGGTTGTTGTGAGTGTAATTTGTATGAGAAATGGTATCATGACTCAATTTCTACAACACATTAGGCTTAGGTGGGGAGAAAGGATGAGTTGAGGTTGAATAATATAAACATCCCCTTGGGAATTAGAGTCAATGTTATCCTTGGTTTGCATCATGATATCCACCCGAGAAGGAGAGTGTTTAGGAGAACTACAAGCCTCATGTTCTTGACATGCAAGGCTTGGCTCTTCCAAAGTGACTTCATCACCAATAGAGGAGTGATCATTGATGGGAAAGGGAGGAGAGGGATGGGTAAGAGGGTATTCTATTTGATTTTTAAAGGTCTCATTCACTTGTTCCATACCATCTACCCTAGTAGGAGAGCATGAAAGAGGTTCATCACATGATTCATCACAAGGGAAGGAGGCATCAAGAGAAGATCCACTATGATTTTGAAATAGATTACCCCAAAGGGGAAGAGCATTAGGAAAGGGAGGGTCAATAGTTTCATGACTCGTACTAGGGGTATCTTCTAACACCAAACTATCCTATTTGCTTTAAGGAGGGATGTTAGGATATGGGAAAGTTTGAGAGTCATGGTTATGGTTAGAGAGATGAGGTAAGGTAGTGTCAAGAATTGTTTGTTGTTTAAGGTTTGGCAAAGGGCGATGAGGAGAGGGACAATCAAGACCCTCAATGCTTATAGCTTATGTCACCAAAATACCTATGTCACTAAAAGGAGAGGTATAGGGAGAAGTACAAGTATGGGTGTTATGATTGTCAACACAGATTTCCTCATCGAGGGGTAATGCAATGATAAGATTAGTGTCCATTGTTAGGTTATTAACATGTTCTCTAATGAATTCTTTATTATAATCTACATTGAACTCATAAGAAGGAATATTAAATTTATACAATCTATTTGAAACCAAATCAAGGCCACATATTTTAAAAGAAAACATTGTGTTGAAGAGAGACGAAAGAGAAAGAAATGCAAGTATATAAACTAAAAGTTGGAAATGCAATTTTTTAGATCGAAAATAAGGTAATTTTTTTATTACACTATGTAACAATCTGAAAAAGAAATGTAATATATGCAAAATTAAAACTAAGTAGTCCATGAAATGGGCTCATCTAGACTAGATTTAATGAAATGCATGGTACAAAAACTCAACCAACTAATATAGATAGGTAATGGAACAACACAAACGCTTAAACACTGAGTGTTTAACTCTATAAAGGGTAGTTTCAGAACCTTGAAGGGGCTAGGTCACCCTATAGAGATCTAGTCATCCTGATGATTTTTTTGAGATTTTTTAGTTCTAGACTAATATAGGTGGTTTATGTGTTGTACAGTGCATACCTAAAATGAGAATTCAGAATTTCACACAGTTTGTAATGATTTTTAATTGCAAAAATGTAACCTACTTGTAATTTTCACTAATGCAAGTGTGAAAAACCCTAGAATGCACTTTCACTAACGCAAGATGTAATGCAAGCTAATCCTAGGATGAGGAAGAAGTTCAGATCAGAAAAGAGGGTGCAATAAATTTGGGTTCACCAAAATGAACCACCAAAATTAAAGAAGGAAAGAAAATTGCCCCAATGAGCCTTTAGGGTTTTTCACCCTAGAAGCTAACTTTGGGAGAAAATCTATCTTTCACACCTATTTCATCTTAGGTTTCATTCAAAGGAGGAAGGGGGTTTTTTAAGTGTGTGTGAATGCAATAAATTGAAAACCTAAATGTTTTATTAATGGTAAACTATGCAAATGTAAAGTGCTGGAAAACACAATGATATATGCAAAAATCTGCAAGATGAACTAATAATATACACTAAACTATATAGAAATGAAGGATTTAGGATGTGTGCACCTAGGATTGGAAGAAGGATTTTTTGGAGGTCTTGAATGCTACTGAAAATGTTGCAGAAGTCGAGAGGGACACTTGTGACAATCTGGGTGACGTACTCCCAGATTCCCGAAAACTGGTCTAGAAGTTGTTTTTGCCAAATGGGTATCAAGAAATGTAAAAATCACAAAATATCCTTGATGGCACTCTCAAATTTTGCGAATTTGAAGTGTCCATTTCAAAAAATTTCCTCTGCACTCTCAGGAGTGCACTTGATAAACCTACCTAACTGACCTACTTTGGAGGGTTATATCTCAGAGCCTAACGATTTTCAAGTAAAACCCCTTTGCAAAACCTCTTATGTGACCTATGTGAGTTTGAATGTCAAATTTTAGCTTCCCATGATGAGTTTTGACTAAGTTTTAAAAAGTGAAGCTAGAGGGTTTTGGCACTGTATAGTTGTTTGGAAACTTTCAGTTTTGTAAAGTAGCCTCCCATTCAAGCTTGTATTTTGTAACCAGATGATTTTGAAGATAAAATGATTGTTGATCTCAGTTCTACCTACCTAAAATTACTCCCATGTTAAGTTTTAGAGCTTCATGGTTTGATTTTCTATTTTTAACAAGTCAACCAAATGCAATTTCTTTAGTTTTGCACTTACATTTTTAGAAACCTTTCTAAGAGGCCAATTTTGAACATCAATATCTTGTGCAGAATCATTATTCAATATAATTACTTTTGCATGTGTTCTCGATGCACCTAAATGATCTGTTGTGTCTGGTGGAAGCTCCCCAGGAGTCCATTTGGTATTTTTCCAACGAGGTGATTTGATCGGTCTAAGTAGGCAACTTTTCTGATTAATATTTTTCACCTAGTGATTCCTTTTTCTGAATCATTTTTTGCACTCCATTCCTAGATCAAATCTCTACAGGTCTACAAGTTTTTATTTCTCCATGAGGTTGATTGACTGGTTTGCAAAGGTGATTCCCGAGCCCACCTAGCTAGTTTTTCACATTTTGTAAACATGTCAAAAAACAAGTTTTAGTGAAAACCCTGTTTGACTATTCACTTCATATGCACTCAAGAGCTATCTTAGATCATTGCAGGGTAAACGTTGTTTGAAAATGATTTTTTTTTAGTCAAGCGACATGGGCCCGACATGCTTTGCACTTATATGATGTACATGTAGCAATGATCAAATCAGGTGTGGGAATCATCATGGTTGTTGATCTCCAATTTACAGTGCATCAAATAAGATGAACTCCTAAGGATAGTACTCAATTGTGTGAGTTTAATAGTAAGTCACATAGTTTAAATATTGATTCATAGTTTATGAATGCAATATCAAGATTTCGAGCCAAACATAGAGTCTTGCAAATGAGAGGGTTTTTCAAAATATCTGAAGATGTAAGCTCTTCATAAATCTTCTCTAGTAAAGGACTTAGAGAAAATTCATTGAATAGGTGGTGGTATTTCACTTGATTACCAAGAGATAAAGCCACAACACTATCAAATCTTGCTAAGTTGTTTGAGCAACTGCATAACAAAAATGAACAAATCATTTATACAAGGACAATGTTGTTCAGGTTGCTTTTTCATGTGATACATATTTATGTCTTGTAGCCATGTCTTATCTTTGAAGTGAGATCCAATCAAGTTTCAAATATACACAATAGGAAGAGGACTACATCGAGTTAATGAGTATGTGAAAGTGACAAGAAAAATTAATGAGGAAAGTGAACAATACAATGAACAGTTAACTGTGAGTGCTAAAGGAAAATGGTGTGGCATAAGTGACTTTATAAGAATACAAGTGACAAAGTTTGTTCCAAACTATAGAGTTCATAATGGAGATCTTGAGTATTTAATCTAGAGAAAATACCATAAGGTTGAGAAGACAGTTTGTGACCTACACAATATAGAAAGTAAGTCTTTTATATAGGCTAACATTATTCAAATTCCCAAGTAATTTAAAATAGAGCAACTAGCATACAACATAGGACAATTCCCGAGTTCCTCAATAACCACACACAACAATGCAAGCTTTGAGTAGGGTGCAAATGTGGTGCATGACATTGGAGGAAGTGAACATGATCAAGATGAGATAGGAAGTTAATTGAAGAATCTTATTTCCCCACGTTCAAGAGGATACTTCAGTTGATTGATAAGATAGAAGTAAATCACATAGGTGCCAAGACTTGATCTATTGATATTGGTGGAAAGTTAGAGAATGGTTTTGATGAAGTTTTTTGTGGACGGGAAAATGTTTTAAGTGAAACATTTAAAATATTATATGCACCTAGAGTGAGTAAACTAATGTGTAGCAAAGTAAAGAGCATAAACGGAGTTTTCATGGGAGCAAAGGCATTTTTCACACAACTGGATAAAATGAAGAAATTCATCACATGGAGAAATTTTCAGTTGCAAAACAACTTGAGACAAAGGAAAAATTGGAGGAAAAATAAGTCTATTGCAGCGAGAGGAGAGAGGATTTGCAATTTTTTTGATCAACAAGAGAGAAATTTCTAGCTGTCATCTACAGATCATTCTTTTGGAGCTTTCTTTCCTCTTCTTTATATTCTCTTTTTCTCTCATTGTAGGGGGTTCCAATTTTCTCAAACCTTTGCAAGTCAGGCATAATCTCTAGGTATAATTGTAATTCTAGGATGAATTTTAACTAAGTTCTTAATCTGAGGTGTCTGTGTTTGGAATTATTCTTTCATGATTATATTTGATCAAATGACTGTCTCTAGGGCTGAAATGCAAAGCTCTTTGAATTCAATAATCAAATATTATTTGTATTTTCATCCACATTTGATGCATTTGAGTTATATTTGTTATTTCCTACTATTCAAAGGATAGTGTAATTCCTTTAAGAAATATGACAAGAGTTTTTTGTTTCCATATGGATTGCAAGAATGCTTATCTGATAAAGCTTTAGTGGTCTTTTTATCATAATGTGGTAACATTTTGAAAGATCTTCAAAACATGCTTAACACTGTAAGATGGGGTGTTGGTTATATGACTCCAAAGCTCTTTCTTTTGGCATTGGTCAATCTTCATGCTTCTCTTGTTTTCATTTTGGTCACAACTCTTTAAATCTAAAAACCATTTCAATTTTGCTTTGTTGAGTTATGTTTGTCATGTTCTCCATGCTAGTTTATGAAATTCACTCAATGTCTTGCTAATGTTGGGTGATATTTTATGCTCCTCAACGTAATTTTGTGAGAATATTATCTATTAAGCAATATCCTATTAGTTGTGTGTTTGAATCTTTAGATGTTTCTAAAGGGTCACCTCCCTAGGTCCTACAGAGCCTGAACTGCAAGGGAAATGTGTTTTAATCCCATTTACTAGCAGCTGCCCAAATCCATCTTTCAATTTGAACATAAGAAATTGTCTATTCTGTAGGATTGATTTCATTTGTTGATTTGGAACACCAAATAATGGAAAATCTGCTAGGGAGAAGCAGAGAAATATTTGTTTGCATAGAGTCAAGTAGTTGGTTGATCTAAACATCATTGCTCAGATAATTGAAAAGTTTTTGAAGCTCAAAAATATTTTATTGCAGCAAAGATCAAAGGATTTGAGTGTGACTCTGCTGTTGGAGAAGAGCAATAATGATATTTACTCTTGAAATAAATTCAGGTGGATTGAATTTTATTCCTCTATGAAAGGAGGTGGCGACTGTGTTGAAAGAACTAGTTGAATTGTGAAGAAGATTTCTAGATTTGTAGAATTTGTAGTCAAGAAGAAAGGTTAACAACTGCTACAAAGTTTCCAAGCATTATCATAAATCTAAAGAAAGAATTATTCTCTTTGAAATAATTTTATGAGAAATCTTCAAGGCTTGAGATGATAAATAGTTCCCTATTAGATGAAATTGCATTGAGGGAGGGAATAGTTGTAGTTATTTTCATACTTCTAATATGAAACATTTGTAATGATCTAAGAGGTATGTTGAGTTTTGAATTATGCCTCTGAGAAAGCTTCAAGGCATAATGTTTCAATCTATGTTTTAGAATCATGGTTGAATTAGTGAAAGATGCATTTGATAACCATGTATGAAGTTGATAATGGCAGGACATGAATGTAAGAAGATTTGCCTATGAAATATTAAGTGAAAGTATGCAGGGTAAACGATCTTCACCAAGCCCTCAAAGGGATTTTGTTATTGAAAGGTGTATGCCATTGGTTTTTAGTGGTATTAAAGGTTTCCCAAATCTGATTCCTAAGAATGTTAGGAAATATTTCCAAAATTCATAGGGCAAAATTTAGAATCAACCGGTACTCATTTTCCAAAGGTTTATATTGGTTCATGGAATCAATTTATGAGAACCTGTGTTGAAAAAATTGGTGAAAGGGTAAATCCAAGTGTGGTGAGAAAGAACTTTATGAAGATCCATAGAAGTGAAGATAAGTCTATTCTTGTTTTCAATCTTTGATTATCCAGGGCAATAAGAGAAATTATAGAAAGTATGAGACCAAATTATTTTGAATGTTTGGTCATGTACTTGGGTGCATTTGACAAAAGGATGAGCTATCTATTACAACATTAAGAGCTTGCAACACTGCAATAGGCATATCAGAATGCCATGGATATTGAGAACAATTTGATGTACTCAATGATGAAAGGTTACTTGGTTGTAAGTGTATGTTATTTCAGCACACCTTATGCAAATATAATTTATTCAATAGATAACGGAAATGATTTTCAGGACAACAATGCTTCTTCTATTATGATTCCTTTATCAGCACACTGTGAAGACCATGGTAAGCTTGAAGTTGAACATCAAAAAAAATTGAGTAATGTTGAAAAAACATCCTTCGTTCAAGCATTGGCTGCAATGAAAAGACACAAGGGAGAATGACCCTATGACTTATTCTCAAGGCTTTTGGATGCCTTGTTGGAGGTCCCCAAAAATTTCAGACCTAAAGTTTCAATTTGCATTGATATATTTTTTGATCTCTCTGATCCTGAGCTGAGTACCTTGTTGAAGGAGTTGAAGCCTCATAGTTTTGAATAGGTACTTGATTGGATAAAGATTTTTGAAGGAGCACAATAATTATGCACATAATATGATGCTTCAAAGTGAAGACAACAACTATCCTCTTGAGAAAATTTAGATAAAAATACAAAAAAGTGAAGAGAATATGTCAAAACAAGAATATCGATATTGTCATTAGCTCACAATCAGCACATGTGCAAATCCTTGGAGCAATGAGGAAGACGAAGACACATGGGATGATGACTAAAGTAAATATGCAAGAATGCTCCACTTGTGATATCTCAAGTGATGGAGAAATAAATAAGATACAAAATGCTATACCATGCCCTATTGAGATTAGCAGTTACAATGCATGTGTTGTTGATATTTCATTACAAAGCAGTGACAATGATCTTGAAAGTGAAACCTCAAGTATTCATTCTGAAGATTTTGAGCATGGTTTGTGTAATCATGTTGTTTCTTGTAGCGAAGATCATGGTTTCAACTCAACTGATTTCCTTTCTAATGATTTTCGATGCTCTTATGAGGATGACCTAGAGGTATGTTCTTCACACAAAGTATGTAGTGATATAGATATTGATGAAGAAACTTGTTCACAAGTGAATGACCAAATTAAATTTGATGCATGCTTGGGATGTAACAGAAGTGTGCTATCAATGGATCATGTTCATGGTGTTAATGATGAAGAACCTGAAGATAGACATATGTGTGTTCAGTATGCTCATCTAAAACAAAATTCTATAAATGCTAAAAATGTTGATGAATGTGCCTATGCCCTTGCTCCTCATGATTGTTTATATGAAGTGGAGATGGAAATTTTTGCGATACATAAAGAGGATGATGATATACATGATTATGAAATAAGGGATTCAAATTGGGCTAATAAAGTAGCATGGTGTGAAAAATATATGGATTTTGAGTCAACACTATTACTCATGAATGAAATTGAAGAGCTTATTGATTCATGTGACAAAAAAGTTACAGATTGTGTTAATACTGCAAAAATTATTGATCCATGTGTAGAGAAAGCAAGAAATGAAAATAGTGATGAATCTCATGTTAATGAATGTGAAGTTCAGTACAATTTATTCTTTTTTAATGCTCCTGACATCCAAAGTGTGCACATGGACATGTTCTCATCCCTTGAGGAGAGCATTTATGTGAAAGAAAATGAAGATTCAAATTATATTGCTAGTTCAACGAGTTTTCAGTTAGCAGTGAGCCTTTCGCTTTTGGGTCAGCAATTGGTATTGCACATGAAGTTACAGATGCACATGGGTGTCCTTCTGTTGTCCCTATTGATGTTGAGTTGTTTGAGCTTGCTTTTGAGGTATTTTGCATTGAGCTAAATGATGGTGTGAAAAATGCATCAGAATAAGTTTTTGAACCAGAGATGAGTGCATTTAATCATCTCTTGGATGTTGATGATGCATATGATCCATGTTTCTATGATACTAAGGTATGTTCTAATGTGCCTGAACCGAAGTGTCAAAGAATGTGCCCATGTTGCAGTAATCAATGTAAGGACACTCTAGAATATGCATATTTTATCTTTGACATATTTGAAGATGATTTGCATGACACAAAACAAGTTGTTTATGAAATTTTGTAGTTTGATGTGCAAACTGATTTTGATGCCAAGGTTTGTGATGTCAAAGACCAAATGGACTATGAATGCTTTTATTTCTCAATTCCAGTGAAACATGATGATAAGCTAGCCAAGGTAAAATGAAACAATGATTATGAATTTCAGTTAATGTCAGATTGTATATTGCAGATTGATAAGAGTTGGTGGCATTGGAATACATAGTGTTATAGTGGGACATGTCAGTGACCAAGCTAATTTGTCAGTAGTTCATGATAGTGTTTTTAGATTTGGCCTACGGAAGACAGCAAAGAACAGAGTGTTTGATAGAGGTAAATACTGAATTCACCTTTTCCACTTGGTGGCCTAGGGTCACCAGGTGAACTAAAAAATGAGAATGAATAAAAGAGTAGTTTTAGAACACCTAATGGACTTAGCATTTAGTCTACTTACCAAGAGATCTAGAATATTTCTATTCCCATAGGGGGCATACATCCCCAGTCAGATTCATTGATGGAACTCTCAAATTTTGCAAATTTGAAGTGTCCATTTCAAAATTTTACCTCTGCACTCTCAGGAGTGCACCTAATAAACCTGCCTAAGTCACTTACTTTGGAGGGTTATATCTTTGAGCTTGTTGATTTTCAAGTAAAACCGCATTACAGACCCACTCATGTGATGTATATCGGTGTGCATGTCAAAGTTTAGCTTCCCGCTATGAGTTTTGACTAAGTTTTGAAAAGTGAAGCTGGAGGGTTTTGGCACTGTTCTATTGTTTGCAAACTTTCAGTTGTGTAAAGTAGCCTCCCACTCAAGCTAGCATTTTGTAACCAGGTGATTGTCAAGATAAAATAAGTGTTGCTCTCAGTTCTTCTGACCTAAATGTGCTTTCTAAGAGGCCAACTTTGAACATCAATATCTTGTGAAAAAAAATGATTCAAGATAATTCCTTTTGCACATGTTCTCAGTGTACCTAAATGATTCACTATGTCCGGTGGAAGCTCCCCGGGAGTTGATTTGACCAGTATTTTTTCCAGTGAGGTGATTATATCAGTTTTAATTGATTTACGAACAAGAACAGTTGCAAAAAGTCTTAGTACACAAATTTTTTTATTGATATTTTTCACCTCAAGATTCCTTTTGCGGAAATAGTTTTTGCACTCCATTCCTGGAATGAATGTCTACATGCTTGCAAGTTTTTATTGCTCCATGAGGTCGTTTGACTAGTTTGCAAAGGCAATTCCAGAGCCCACCTGGCTAGTTTTGCACATTTTGCAAACATGTTGGAAAACAAGTTTTAGTAAAAGCCTAGTTCGAATTTTCACTTTAGATTCACTCAGGAGCTATCTCAGATCATTCGAGGGTAAAATTTGTTTGAAAATGATTTTTTTTTAGTCGGGCCACATGGGCTCGACATGCTTTGCACTGTTATAATGTACATGTTGCAATGGTCAAATCAGGTGTGGGAATCATCATGGCTGTTGATCTCCAATTTAAAATGCATCAAACAAGATGAACTCTTGAGGATAGCACTCAATTGGGTGAGTGTAATAGTAAACCATATAGTTTAAATATTGATTCATAGTTTATGAATGCAGTACCAAGATTTCCAGCCAAACATAGAGTCTTGCAAATGAGAGGGTTTTTCAAAATATCTGAGGATGTAAGATCTTCATAAATCTTCTCTAGTAAAGGACTTGGAGCAAATTCATTGAATAGGTGGCAGTATTTCACTTGATTACCAAGGGATGAAGCCACAACACTATCAAATCTTGCTAAGTTATTTGAGAGACTACATAACAAAAATGAACAAATCATTCATAAAAGGATAATGTTGTTCAAGTTGCTTTTTCATGTGATACATATTTATGACTTACAGCCATGGCTTATCTTTGAAATGAGATCCTATCAAGTTTTAAATATACACAATAGGAAGAGGGTTGCATCAAGTGAATGATTATGTGAAAACTACAAGAAAAATTAATTACGAAACTGAACAATAGAAGAAACAGTTAGCTTTGAATCCCAGAGGAAAACAATGTGGCATAAGTGTTTTTATAAGAATACAAGGGGAAAAGTTTGTTCCAAAATATAGATTTCATAATGGAGATCTTGAGTATTTAATCCAGAGAAAATAGCACAAGGTTGAGAAGAGAGTGTGTGGCCTACCCAATATAGAAAGTAAATCTTTTATATAGGGTAACATTTTTCAAATTCCTAGTAATTACCAACAGAGCATCTAGCATACAATGGAGGAAAATTCCATGAATTCCTCAATAACCACACACAACAATGCAATCTCTTAGTAGGGCGCAAATGTGGTGTATCTTATGGGACGAATTGAACATGATCAAGATGAGATAGGAAGTGAATGGAAGAAGCTTATTTCCCCACATTCAAGAGGATACATCAGCTGATTGATAAGATAGAAGTAAAGCCTACGGGTGCCAAGACTTTCTCTGTTGATATTGGTGGACAGTTAGAGAATGATCCTGACCATGATGATACTGTGAGTATCTCTATCACCGTAGACACCCACCTTGATGTACACAAGAATTCTATGCGCAATAAGAGCTATGTAGCAGTGTATGGAAATCCATCAAATCACAGATAAAAAATTTGTCAGCCAAAAGAGATAAACACATTTTAGAGGGATTCGATTACTTCATTATTCATTTGAAGGGCATGCTTGAAGTGGGAAGGCTACAAATGTGGAGTTTATGAATATCCACGAAAGCATAAAGAATAGTTAGGTTGAAAAGATCTGAGAAAATTTTAATGGCCACGCGCCAAGCTGAATGGGATACCATAGAGACGACAGATTTGAATCTCAGGATGCGTCCACGGAACACCATCATTGCATTAATGTGATCTAGCGCAGGGTGTGTATGCCCACCAAAGCATGGTGAATTGAGGCCGATCTAAACGTGTGGAGGAGATCACCACTGGCTGAAAGCGTATAAAATGGACTTGTTGGAAAGATATCAGAAATTTCTCTAACAAAGACCATTCACATGCCAAAGCTCAAGTCTAAGAGGAAATTGGTGCAACATAGACAACGACACATTCACAAAATGGATTTGTTTTTTTATTTTTTTTCAAAAACTAAAAGGCAAATGGCGCTGCCAACTGATGAAGGGTCGATGTGAATGTTGAAGGCAAGTAGAAGAGGGTTCAATGGATGTGTGGAACCATCAAGGTTGCAGAAAGGGGCCATTGTACCTGTTATTAATGGTGGTTTCAGCATTGTAGAGGAAAGTATTTGCAGAGTAAATACTTTGGTTGCTAATGGTGGCCATCGTGAATGCACCAGAAATAGAGCAATGATGAATGAAGATTAGGGTACAATGAAATTAATGGCCAGAAATGAATAAAGGAACAAACAAGCCATGTGGATAGAACTCACTTGATAGTGGTCCCAGTAGAAACATGCCCGATGAAGGTTAAAGAGACAAAACTCTTAAATATAAAGCTATTCCCAAGGGAATTTTTATTTAAAAAATTTGCTCAAAGGTCCAAAATAAAGAATTGCATGATGTTGGGTAGTAAAGCTTAAAGGGGTGAATAAAAGCATGAGTAAAATAAAAAAATTCTCTGAAAGGGTTTTTAAAACAAATATTTTAAATGAAGTGTTTTGTGGATGGGAAAATGTTTTAAGTGAAATATTAAAAAAATTATATGCATCTAGAGTGAGTAAAATAATGTGCAGCAAAGTAGAGAGCAGATATGGGAGTAGAGGCATTTTTCACATAGTTGGATAAAATGGAGAAATTTTCAATTGCAAAACAACTTCAGAAAAAGGTAGAATTGGAGGAAAAATAAGTCTATTGCAGAGAGAGGAGAGAGGTTTCGTAATTTTGTTGATCAACAGCAGATAATTTTCCATCTGTCATCTAGAGATCATTCTTCTGGAGCTTTCTTTCTTCTTCTTTATATTCTATTTTTCTCTCATTGTAGGGGGTTCCAATTTTCTGAAAGTTCTGCAAGTTAGGCAGAAGCTCTAGGTATAATTTTAATACTAGGATGAATTGTAACTGAGTTCTTAATCGAGATGTTTGTATTTGGAATTATGCTTTCATGATTATATTTTATCAAATGACTGTCTCCAGCGCTGAAATGTAAAGCTCTTTGAATTCAATAATCAAAGGTTATCTGTATTTTTCATGCACATTTGCTGCATTTGAGTTATATTTGTTATTGCCTACTATTCAAAGGATAGTGTAATTGCTTTAATAAATATGACAAGAGTTTTGTGTTTCTAGATGGATTGCAAGAATGGTTATCTGATAAAGATTTAGTGGTCTTGTTATCATAATGTGGTAACATTTTCAATGATGTTCAAAACATGGTTAACACTATAAGATGAGGTGTTGGTTATATGACTCCATAACCCTTTCTTTTGGCATATGCTTCTATTTTTTTCAGTTTGGTCCCAACTCTTTAAATCTAAAAACAATTTCAATTTTGTTTTGTTGAGTTATGTTTGTCATGCTCTCCATGCTAGTTTCTGAAATTCACTCAATGTCTTGCCAATGTTGAGTGATATTTTATGCTCCCTAGCATAATTCTATGAGAACATTATTTGTTAAGCAATATCCTGTTAGTTGTGTGTTTGAATGTTTAGATGTTGCTAAAGGGTCACCCTCCTAGGTCCTACAGAGCCTAAAGTGGAGGGGAAATGTGTTTTAATCCCATTTCCTGTCAGTTGGCCAAATCCATCTTTGAATTTAAACATAATAAATTGGCTAGTCTTCAAGATTCATTTGATCTATTGATTCGGAACACCAACAGGCCTATCGAGAGGGAATAGGTTTCCATTCTTGGTGACTTAGTCCTCTTCAGGATTTTTACAGTTTTTGAAGAGGAAACGAATGTCCTAGGTTTGCACCCTAGTTCTTCATAGTTTCCCACTTCTAAAACTCTGATATTCAGGCCTAAGAGTGGTTTTTGATGGATGATTTGACCTTTCAAGCAAGGAGAGGTCTTCAACAAGTCTCAAAGGTCTTCAAAGTACCTAAACATGTGATCACACAAAAAGAGAAGGAGAAAAATGTTGAATGTTAGAGATTAGGGCTTTTCCTTAGTCAAACCCGTTTTAGGTAACCAAACCAAAGTGAATAGAAAATAATGTAATGGAGTGAGTTACCTTGCCATGATGAGATACCTTGTGTTGTTGCAATAATCAACCCTAGAATGCTTCAAAAATGGTGGATTGTTGACTTGGAAGATGAAACCCTAGCTTGCTTGGGAGGAGGAGAAATGGGTTGAGAGAGAGAGAGAGGTGTAGAAGAATGATGGTAAATCCTTATAGATTATGGTTTAAGAGGTTATTTATACAATTTATGCCCTAAATTTCCTGAGATAACTTCATACTGATCGACCTTAGGGTTTTAGAGACCAAAATCCTGACAAAAATTAACTTAGAATTGAAATTTATGCCACATGGGACTAGGTCACCCAAGGTGGCAACCTAGTCCACCTAGACATTTTCATTGAATGTCAGGGTTTAAAATATTATTATTTGTGTCTAACAGGATTGTCTCATGAAAACTCACTAAGATAGGCTTTGTATATATATATTAAGGGGTCATTTTGGCATAATAATATGTAGTTTAAGTGATGACAAGCCTAGGAGAGTCTGAAAATGCTTTGCAACACCTTACAAAAATTCATCACAAGACTTGGAAGGGGGTAAAAATGGGTTGAAGAAGATCCAAATGAGTGAAAAGTGTCAATGTATATACTTTTTGGTGACACAGTACCTCCCTCCATCAATGAGAGTATTTTCCTTATTAAAGAGGATACATGCACTTGGACAACCCCCTCCATCACTTCACCCTCATCCTCCTTCAAAATTCGTCACTCCTCATTATGTGGACTTTTTAGGAGTCAAATCATGTCCTTGGGGCTCTATTGCATGCGCATTTGACCCCAACTACTATGGTATATATCCTAGGGGGTTTACTTTTGCATCCCAACCAATGAAATTGACCAACAACACTTTTTAATGACCCACTTAAGGATCCATCCGAGTTTCACACTTGTATAAGGGTTCCTAACCCCTAAGCCCACTTACACCCACATAACACATAATCTAATATCCTTTTAATATCAACCCTTACCATATTAATTTACCATATATTAACTTTATTTATTTATAAGCCCCAAAAGGTTCAAATTGTTATCCATAATAAGATTCCTTTTTATTTTCTCTCAATTAATTTCCCTTCTCGTACTCACACCCTTATTTTCCCACACATTGACAAAGCAATAGTAAGAAACAATCATGTACAAAATTAATTTGCAAGCTTGATATCTTAAGACTTATCTATGCAACAATTCCATTTAAAATTTCAAATAATATTTCATAATTTATGAGTTCCTAATACCTTCATGGTAGTGACAATTAAACAAAATATTAGAATGAAATGCAATAATATTGTCACTCAATCACACTATTTATCATCTGTAAGACATTTTACCATCTATTTTTGGAAATAGAAAAAAAACTAGGGTTTTACTAATCATAGTTGAGGTGGGATCTTACACCGTGGCCCACCTTATACTTAGCCAATTTTCTAATTTTGATTTCAGGGAATAGTCTAAAGACATGAGAGGAGATCACAACCAAGAGCACAATTCTAGGGTGATGACCCTTGTGGGATTTCTGAGATCTGTTATTGATAAGGGACCACACTTCATAGGCACACAAAAAAAATTCACTCAAGCAAAAAGGATAATAGTAAATTGAGTCCCAACATAAATACTTGATTAGTAAATTCATATTTTTCCTCTTCAATTTGTTTCTTAGAAAGAATTAAAAATTATTGTCAAATAACCCTACTATAATTTATTGAGTAAAATATAGTTTTAATTTAACCATAGAGTTACTATCCCCTAAGTTTATTGTGTCTTCTATCTATAACCCCAACCTTATTCATATGATCAACTTCTTATGGTGAGCTACTCTCCAAGTTAAAATCCTTATAGTTCACAATCTTAAACTACAAATATTTTCCCTACCCTACAAATGCATATTATGTAAAAGGATAAAGAATACATATAAATCATGTGTTCATTCAATTCCCAATTCTTGAAACCTTAGACAAGATATCCTCATAATTTTTAAAATCTATTGGATATGGCCCTAGTATTTTTTATCTTTGGTGGCCCTTTGGTATTTGATTAATTTGTAGAAAATGAAAAATATATTATAGGATAACTAGTCAACCTTGTAACATGCTTTTGTTGAAATTATTTTGAGCCATCTAGGAAAATTTTTAGTCTTTCATATAAAAAATATTAAATATCCTTCTTTGATAACTAAGAGATAAAATAAAAATTTAAATCTTAATTTCCCTCTTGATAATGTTGATATTGATAACCAAAAATGATGAAAGACTACTATTTAGAATCTCCCTAATATAGGATGGATCAAACTAAATATTGATAGCTTTGTGAAAGTTAACCTAGGTTAGGCAAGGCGAGAGGGCTATCAATAATTGGAAAGGTGAGATAGTTGTTGTATTTCTGAAAAAAATATACATTTAGTCAAACAATATGAAAAAAGTTTTTATTGCACTCTTACTTATAGCATTGGCTAAGAGTCTTGAGATAAACAATGTCAAGATTGATAGGCACTCAGTTTTTTATATATATGTTAAAATTAAACATCATTGTCCTTTGGTATTATAATTATATTATGAGTAATGATAAATACTCTAAAAATACTTCAAAAACATTAAAATCCTCTGTGTATAAAAAGAGGTAACTAGGTACTTGATTTACTTGAAAATATGGGTGGCCTAATTACTGACTAATCTTATTGGTTAAAGAGGGAACCCTTCCTTCTATCATTAAACTAATAATTTCCTAATTAATCAAATAATATCCTTTAATATCTAACCATTGGTTTTCCTATTGAGGACTTACATGTCATAAGATAATTAAATGTTAAGTACTTAAATAATAATTTTAACTTAAATATCTTTATGGAGGGGGGGATTATTATTATTGTTCATTATATTTTCTTTTATATTGATAAAAAGAAAATTCTCTACATCAATCTTGACTCTATTTTATGGCCTAACACCATGATTTATAGGTTTTTAAGAGGAACCAACATTATGGGAGGAGATAGACTCATATCTAATCGCTATTCCTATGAAAAGGATAGATAAATGGAACTATTTGAAATATTATTAAGACTTGAGGTCTTTTTCCTTTCATGAAATCCATCAATGACTATGATCTGATGCTTTTAAATGAGTTTACTAGATTAAAAAGAAACATAAAACTATTTATGTTAGTGGAATTTCATTCAATACTTCTAGGGAACTTATGGCTCTTCATATGGGATTTTAAATTTACATAATCAAGTTTTCTAAAATAATAAAATATAGATATCACCAAAACATGAAGGCCTTTCTTAAGCGAGGGAAAAATATTTTAGCTTTTGAAATGGATTCAATAAATATGACCTTCCCAAGCCATGGATATAAGCGACATATATCATCATTATGTATTTCACCCTTCAGGGTAGATACAAATGGGTATATTATTTCAACTTATCCATTCTCATTCTATTGGTGAAATAAATAATGAACTGGAAATTTATAAATTTCACAAAATTAATTAAGTATAATAGATTAGCCAATGACCAATCATAAAATGTATAAATATATAGTGAAATCTCCTTGTATATATAAGATAAGGAGGAAGTAGGAAGGTAAAATAAAAATATCAACTAGCCCTCCAAGAGATATAACACATGTAAAATACTTTGCATAAGTGTGAGGACATGTGTCAAGTGTCTATGAGGCTAGACAACTAAACCATTTTGTGAACTTAAGATAGTGTGAATACGACCACTAGGTGTTGGAACTAGATAAAAGATAATTGGTGGGAAAAGAAAAATTTCACACTAACACCCCCAACCCTTAAGTGATAGTTAAGGATTAAGTCACTAAAATATGAGTCTTGGACAGAAGGATTGATGAGGTACTTGTCACATTAAATTTAACTTTGTTGAACATAGGCTCAACATTCTAATGACATAATGGAAATAACCTCAAGCTCCAGGAACTTGCAAGATAAGGTCAGGTCTCTAGAGAAGGCCAAATTTCTCTTTCAATCTAGGTGTAGATGTGTTGGACCAATCTATCACAAAAAATCCTATCACTACCCTACTCTAATCAAATCAAAGTGGAAGAGGGAGAGAAGGATTGCATAAAAGGGAAATGGGAGGTGATACACCAAGATTTATATATTTCTTCCTACTCCAAACAACACAATATATCAGTGAAAGGGGACAAAAGACTCACACAATAATGTATTCTATTAAATTCCAAAGGTAATATGAAGGTTAGGGGTTTGAGTATATGTTGCAAGGAAAGAAAAAATCACAAAACAAAAAATACAAACTTAAACAACATTACATATATATGTGGAAAGTAACAAAATAATACTCAAAAATGAGGGTGATAAAGGTTTATACAACATATACAAAGGGAGAAGAGGTAAAAATGGTCAATTTCATTAACACAAAAGTATAAAAGTCAATTTTACAGTTGCAAAATGAAATAACTAAAATGCGTGTCAAATAAAATCTATGAGAATCTCGAGGAAGAAACCTTAGAATAAGTATAATTATTTCCTTTATATTTTAGGCATAATTTAGATGATGTAGAACCCAAAACTAACTCAACTAGTGGTAGCAACCAAAATAAAAATTGATTAGATCAAATATAGATGCCTAGTTCCTTAATTTCTAAGCTAAAAGCATGCAGAAAATGGCTCTGACATGCACACCATGTCATCTCATTGATGAGTCTTTAACTGTAGAAGTGAAAATTCGTGAGATCTTCCATCAAATCTCGCAATACATGGCCTTTAGTAAGAATTGGTGTTTGAAAAATACAAGGAAGCATGAACATCATACTTTCCATCAATGCAACATGAATAATTATCGAAGATTTATTAATGTGAAAGAATAATCAAAATGGAAATCTCTATGAAAGTGTACACCTCTGATGATAGGATCAAATAACCTATAATATTTGACATGCTCATAATAACCAACAAAAACATAGTGTTGACTATTTTTCTCCATTGTCTTATGCTAAACATTTGATATAAATTCCCAAGTGTGAATTCCAAATACCCCAAAGAAGGAAACATTAGGCTTGATTATGGACCAAGCATATTCTAGAGTAATATTCTAAAGAAAGGCTTGGTTAACATATTCCCCCCATTATAAGTGTACTTTTTGAATAGAATAACTTCACTACTTCTCAATGAACATGTTGAAGGTCATGAAA
Organism: Sequoiadendron giganteum; assembly: GCA_007115665.2. Lineage (NCBI taxonomy): Eukaryota > Viridiplantae > Streptophyta > Pinopsida > Cupressales > Cupressaceae > Sequoiadendron > Sequoiadendron giganteum. The sequence goes on along the minus strand of CM021100.1, from coordinate 490,829,129 downwards.
GTGGCCTAAATAAGCCACCTTTTTACTTCAAAAGGTACACCCATGTGCAATGGGAAAAATAATCAATGAATTGTAGAACATACTTGGTTCCTCCTAATGAAATCCTATTGGAAATGATATGACAGTAAAAGTACAAAGTTGTGTCACACTTTTATAAAGGAAACAACCAACATTGATCAAAATTTTAAACTTGAATCAATAAAAGGTGACAAATATGTCTTGAATTTTAAAATTATATAAACTAATAGAATATGTACTTTTTAGAATTTAATGTTTGTATTTATTTGAAAAAAGAAAAAAATATTTTAAACTAGCTTTTAACAAACTAACACTATAATTTAGTTGATGATATTAAAATATTGTAAAATAAAGTTACATGAGGCATCAATATTTATCTATTATCTTTCAAACTATCTTAGGTTCAACAATCTATTTACAAGCATAATTCTCTTAACACCTACCCAATTATAAACATTAGAATATATATAACTTAAAATATAATTCCAATGGATTTCCTCCCTTGGGGTTTAAAAACATGTGATAGAATTATGACTAGAGGAACTAGTTAAGGATTATCTAGCCATACAATCAGGTACACAAACAATCATAATAGAATTTGATCATATAATAAATTAACAAAAATATAAATTATTAATTTAAATAATTACATTTACTATCTTGTCTCAAGGGATTACAACATGAGACCTCAACCTTTAATGAATCGCATATGCAACCATTGTATAGATTATAATATTTTGAATTGATATGTGATACAATGCTCTTAACAATGTGCTACTAAATTTTTCCCCTCCATATGTCAAAAAAGGGCATGTTAGTAAGCCCATATTTTGAAGAAAAATCACATTCCTAAACAAGATAAGAAAGATTAGATTTAGACAACAATGAATCTTTTGAGTAGTAGTAGATTGAATCCAAATAATAAGATAAGATAAAAGTGGTCTTTTGATTGGCATTGTTTCTTAACCTTTACCCAAGAGGGCACATTAATTTTATATCCAATTATAGTACCAAAATTCTCCTCTTGTCCATCTACAAATTTGGCTCCATAAAATGTGAAGCTTTCTATTGTCAACAGTACCTATAAAAATAAATATTTGTAAACCATTCCACTTCTCCTTATGCCACAACCTTAAAAATTAGATAATAAGAAAGAGAAATGTACATTCTATGAACCTTGATCTTCCCTTTTTAATTTTGACAAGAGTTCCAACATCCAACAAATTCATTTCTTAATGATGAAATATAAATAATATTTGATAGATAAGAAATCTATAAAATGATTCCCTCATAGTGAAGACCCATACATGAAAAGGAAGACTGTGTGGAACAAGTCTATACTAGTTATTTATGGATTTATAGTTAGCAATTTTTGCTAAGATTAAAATGAGAATATTCTAGTACACAAACATGAAGTAATAGAGAAAGGTTACAATCAAGCGCTTCCAAACCCCATGAACACTACTCATAACCTTTATGAACTTGGATAATTATTTTGCATATGTAAACACTTGAGACTTGTACACCATCTCCACCATTGATAGCAATGATAAGGTGAAGATGAAAGATATGTAGGCTACTTTGAATAGGAAAAGCTCCATATCTGGTAATGATCTCAGTAAAAATGTAGATCAAACCCTAGATCTTTGTAACCTACAACAAAAACATGTCATGTATTAGTACAAACAAATTCAAAGCATGAAATGATTGAAAGCAATGTAAGTGTGTCATCAGTAGAATAATGGATATGCTTTGATGGGAAATCCAAAAAAAATAATTCTAAAACCCAACAAAGCTAATGTAAGTATGCTCATAACATCATTAAAACCATGTACATGAGAACATTGGATTCAATGAGCATCACTCTTGCCTATTTCAATTGGTTTGATTTTCTAATATCAACTATTTTCCTATACCAAAGATGTACCCTTTGGGAATCACAAAGGAAATATGCAGCAATAGCATAAGTGTCATAGAGTAAAGGATTTTGAAGGCCTCTACTACTAGTTGTATAAAGACACAAAGAGAGCCATGACATAAAATAGTGAATAGTAATGAGAGAAGAGGAAATAAGAAAACCAACAATTGAGGGTTTTCTATACTATAAATATATTTTAATAATATAAATAATAGATAATATAGATATAATATATAAATAACAATATATAATATAATAAATAATATGGATATAATATATACATAATAATATATAATATAATAAATAATATAGATATAATATAATGTATATCATAATATAACATATGAAGATCAATTTAGCAGTTGGAAATGTAAGGAAAATGTCACAAAATTTATGATATTCATGTTAAGGTTAAAATTGTGGTTAAGATTGTAGTTTTACCTTTGTTGGGTATTTGAAAAAAGGGATGGTTTTGAAACCTAGTTCAAAAAGTAGTTTGCAAACCATTAGAAGAGTCAAAGATTTTATCATTATTTATTAATATGTAGCACTACTATTATTTATTATATATTATATTATATAATATATAAAAATAATACATTAATTTTCTCTATATATGTGTAGATGGAAAAGTATATATGGAATAGTGCAGATAAAAAAGGTGGTGAGGTTTTGGGCTCTAATTGCATCTTGCAAGAAAACCACTTTCAACTAAACCTACAGGAAAACCACTTCGAAGTGCACTTATGAGAGAATGACTTCTAATTACACTTATAGGAAAAATAATTTGAAGTGAACTTGCAAGAAAATAACTTCCAATTGTACATGAAAGAAAGTCACTTCAAGTGCACTTGTATGAAAATGACTTCTAGGTTCACATACAACTTGAAACCAATTCCAAGTGGAATTATGGCAAAACCCCTTTCAGATACACATTCAAGAAAATAACTTGCAAGTGAACTTACAAAAAGCCACTTCAAATTGAACTTGTGGGACAATAAATTTGAACTATACATGAGAATAATCCTTTCAATTGCACTTGTGGGAAAGCAACCTCCAAGTGAATATGTTGTGCTAGGAAAGTATGTGAACCAATTTTAATCTAGTTGAATAGATGAAACCTATAAAAAATATCTCACTCATTTCATGCAATTTTGGGAAATTTAAAAAAATGAGACACTAATTTTAATGCTCTTTCTATCTATGATGGAATTTAGACCATTTAAAAGAATAAATTTGAGACACCAAGGATTTGTCAACTTTGATATGTAAGCTAAAACGTAACAAAAGAGGGGATCCTCATTTTTTCTAGAATAAAAATGGGGAATGTTGTGAAAAGGAGCAACATTAATAAAAATAAATGGTGCCATGGTTTACTAAGTTATCTTAGATGTATTAGGTAACATATCAATACTTTCCAAAATTTTGATATTGAAAACTATAGGCAGTTGTAGAGAGGTTAATGTTAATTACACCGCTCTGAAATAAGGAACTCATCAAAGAAATCCTATTTATATACAAGAGAACCTACTTTATGCCATTCCTATAAGTGTAGTTGGAAGTAAATCTCTCATATGTGCACTTGAAATTTTTTATCCTAAAAGTGCATTTGGAAATGGTTTCTTTCATGTGCATTTTGAAGTGGTTTTCCTACTTCTGTAATTGAAAGTGGCTGTTGTAATTAATTAAAAAATTGGGTGTCACAACTTGATTGATGATGACACCACTTGATTATTGATTTCATTGCTTGTGGAGAATCCTAACTCATCTAAACTATTGTCATGAATTTGATTGATATGTGGATATTGTATGCCTATGAAGGGTATCCAAAAAGTGGCCAATAATGCTTATGTTTTAGGTACATATAGATATATCCTAGTACTTAATAGATGTCCAAAATGCATGAAGACTTCGCAAGAGTTGAAGGAATATGTGTTATTTGTTATAATTTGATCACTTTCTAGCATGCTATATAGTATTGTTAGGTTTCTAGGGCATCAAATCTAGTGTATTAAATATCTAACCATGCATTGTAAAATAACCAATTAAAACATCTCATTATATTGAGTGACTTGGATTAATAATATATTGTTTGGTTAGTTCGAAGAAAAGTGTTTCTCAATTTTAATTAATTTTATTAAAAATTTAACATGATTCTAATATAGTAGGGTAGACTTGAGTAGGCAATTGATTGGCACATTTATTTTAAACATTTATCCATAGAATATTTATTTATACTATGGGAAAGCATGTGTCTTATATTAATCATTATTAAGTACTAGAAGAGATGTTAAATTTAGTTAAACATGAGCATTATTTTTGTCATTTAGGGTATTTTGTTCTCTCAAGTGCTTTTGTAGTTTCCTATTTTCATTTTTCATAGAATTATCTCTCTAATACTTTTTTTTTTTTAAATTTGTTGATATAGTGAAATTGGATTGAAGGTTTTTCTAGTGACATATTATTTGTTATGGGTGTCATGCAAAATTTCTTCTTGTTTACCATAGAGATTGTTTGGTGAGAGACATATATTCACTATAAGTCATTCCAAGGTATGAAATTATAAGAGATATCTTATCACATTATGGAATTATTAGTTATATAAGATTTATTTTATACACACATTAAAATTCCTTAAAGCACATATAGTAGATCTCCATGATTTTATTATATAGGTAGAGCATGTGCATTTGTAGGGATTTTATACTTCTCTTTGGTGCACGTGACCAAACAAAGAATCACCAGGTAACCTGTAAACGTTAGGAAAAAGACAAGGGCCTTTTTATTTTTTTATTATTTTAATTTTATTTATGTTATTATTTTTGGTTAATTTATTTTATATGAACAAGGTTGTGTTAAACAAAGATCTAATTTTTAAATTCATTTTTATTATGTAGTTACATTTTAGTGGAAAATAATAAGTTTCTCTATATATGGCTTTTCTCATAACCTTCAAGGTTGTTAAAGGAGAAACCTCCAATGACATCACTAAAAATTTGAATTTATATTTTAAGTGGAATGTCTTAGAATTTTAAAATTTATAGGTATAAGTAAGCCTTACAATAGAATATTCTGGTTTACTCACATATTTTTATATAAATGCTACTATTTTTGGCCAATTGGATGTTTTCTCACAGGTTTAGTTATTTTATTGACTAGTAGTTATTTCAAATAGAGGATTTAAAAATGTTTATTTAGGTTATTTTAGGGATCTCTTGTCCATATATAACATCATCCCAAATAAGTAATTGATCTATTCAATTATCTCTCAAATTGCATTTGCATTTTATAATCAAACAAATTTATTTATAAGTAAAGTTTTTGAACTAGGTATACTAATTCCCCTAATTATTTAGTTCTTCCATGGCCTCTACAAAGTTACTTATAGAAATATCACCTTATATCCCTCTAATGATGGCATTAAAAAAGTTATCATTAACCACATAATAGTTCTTATAACTATCTCCTAACTAAAAATACACCACCATAATTATCCCTAGAAAATTTACTTAAGAAGCCAACAGGTATACCAAATAGGATTTTATATATAATTTAGTGCTCTAGAAGACATTCTTGAGAAGCTCATGGAGCTTTTCACTTGTGAAAGTGGCCTAATCAATCTTCTTATCATAGAAAATACATAACATAAATTGGACCATCCATGGGTAGAATTATTTGGTACGAGGTTGTCCATAAACCCTTCTTAGGAGTGTCACTTAATCCTTAATATCCTCCTTGAATTTTCTCCTATGTTGTAAAGTAGCCATCTTGAGGGCCATCTTATGTGGATTGAGAAATATTTAGGTATTAATTAGATGAAGGCAGCTTATTTCATTCTTTTCAAAGTAATCCACTACCTTTTTCTTATACATGGCATCATACTTAGGAGACGTAGGGATTTTTAATAACCTATCAATCATGTCTAAACTAATATCAAGGACAAACTTTCCATATTCTTCTAGCATTCTCCTATACTTTTGGTCATAGTTTTGAGCATTGGTCAAGACAATGTCAGGTGACTATAGTATGAATATGAAGGAAACTACTTCCACCAAGGTTTGTTTGCAAAATAATTGACTTTAATAGACCTTGTTTCTTTATTATTGATTCTCCTATTAAATTTATCCAATTCTATATGTCCCAAGTTAGTGTCTCTTCTTTCTACAAATGGAGAGAACAAATTTGAAGGAGGGTGATAACCTTCGTATTGATACTTCATTTATGCTCCTTTTGGAATACTTCTTGCATATAAAAAAACATTGCATTAAAACCTTTTAATAAAAAGGGCTAAAGAGGAGGAGTAAAAAACATCACCTACATGTTAAGGAAAATACCCATTGATCAAACTCGATAATTTCCTTTTAACAAATGTATTTTCAATAGGGGTTAGAGTTCAGGCATGATGCTTGTTATTTTATCTTAAAGATCTTAAATGTTAATGGGTACACCCAATTACTAGCATTCAATGATGCTTCAGTAATTCTCATTGAATATCAAGGATTAGGGATCAAGAATAAAACTTAAATTTTACCTCTTTTATTTGGTAATTGATAGAGTGAAATCCCAACATCTAATACTTAAAAATATTATGGTTCAAGTCACTTTAATGCTTAGCTTTAATAATTTAGAGTTGGATATGATACTTAATTCTTACCTCAAAATGAAGATATGACTTAGACAAAACACTAAAGATCCAATATCTGAAACACTTAGATGTTTTTCTTACAATTTCTTCATTTAAGCATTGCAAATTGGGGGTTAGGATTTTCACCTAACTCTTATTTATAGAAGAAATAGGAGGGAAGGGATATCTCTGAAGTTTTAACTCCAAAGTGATTTAGAGTTCAATTTCTCTAAGGATTTTAATGATCAGAGTTTGAGGTTCAAGTATGCCACTTACTCTATTTTGTTTTTACTTAATAATGAATACTCATCATGGTTGATAGCTGATATTCAAAAATTATACTCTTCAAATTTCTAAAGCATGAGTAGTTGTCAAGGAAGAGAATATTGCTACCTATAAAATCATAGCAATGAGAAGACCTAGGGTTTGATACGATGATATCATGAACATCCTTAATGGGTACACCAAGGTAAAACTCGACCAGGAAAAAAGAACAAAAAAGATAAAAAATAAAAAATAAAAATGAAACAAAACAAAAAAAAGAAATCAAAGAATGAAAATAAAAATAAAATAATCAAATCAACTCTAACACAACAAGCACATTCCAACAACTAAAATAACCAAAAATTGAAATTAGGATTTAAATATTGTGTTCTACTTCATTATCAACATGGTGATATGAGGAAACATGAGAAGACACAAACACAAAATAAGAAAAATACACCAACGCCATGATGCAATGAGAAAATTCTAGAGTTAAGGATGGAGAGGGGTTACAATTTAAATCACTAAGGATTCAAATAGGTTGAAAATCTTAGTTTCTAATTCTTAATGCACAAATGATTAAAATAACCCTTCAAATTCACTCTTAAATTGATTGGACAACTACCATTAATTTCTCATTAAATACAAGTTATTAAAAAAAAAATCTTTAACATGAGTGATAAATGAGGTGACAAGATATCATCGCCATTAATCTTTTGACATTGGGAATACATGAAGTGAGTCTCCCAACAAGAAAAAACCCAAAAGAGAAAAGTGAAAAAACAAAATGGGAAACAACAAGAAGATGAACAATTAGTAGACGTTGAGGGTTAGGATTGACAAGGATATTGTTGATCATAAAATCTTGCACCTCTCTGACAGTCTTATGGGAAATTTAAAAAGTGGGGGAACAATGTGTGCCTGACATAATACCTCTGAGTTTTTTATAGAAAGTTGGCTCTTCACCGAGTTTGGCAAAATAGTAGAAAGAAATGCAAATAGAAAAGAATAAAAAGTAGAAATTCATGAACGCTTTTACAACATTTCAAAACCACAAGCTCCTTTCTATGAATGATGTGATAGACATAGAACACCATATCCCTTCATTATTAGGAATAGAACGAGCAATAGAGGTTAGATTCAAGCACATTACAGTCATTTAATCCACCCAGAGGAAGTGCGTATTAAGATCTAACAAAACATAGATGTTCCAAGAATCAATAGAAAAATATTCAAAAGTCACATAAACTCTTCCTCTTAATATAGCATAACATTTTATGAAATGATAATCCTATAAAGAAAACAGAGAAGTCCAATGACATAATCTAGTTTCTATAGATTATAAATTGATCATGCACACAAACATGGAAATCTGATAATCAAACAATTTAGATTAAGCAAGACATAGTGTTCTATTGTGGATGAAGATATAAAGAAGGAAATATTGCTAGAGGCCATATCATGCAAAATTTCAAATATTTCTCCCAAATAACTCTTACTTTAATATAACTCGTACTTCAATATTAAATTAACTTTAAAACAAATATCAGATTCCAATTTGATAATAGCTTGAGTATATAAAAGACATAACATGCCAATGTGAAGCAGCATTCTACAAAATTTAAAAGAAAATATTCCTACTAACTATGAAACCTAAGAAATGTTCTTCCAAAAGGAAAATTTTTGGAACCCTTTCTTCATGTTGTCGCTTCTAATTTATAGCCACCAAGGAGAGAGAAATTTTGACTTCGTTCAAAAGTAATGACTGCCAGAAAATCTGATCCTACATCTTTTGTTAGGTCACTGCAATCCTACTCATCAACTTTCAACTACTCCATTAATATCATTTAGATATTTCAATAGGATTACCCCTGTTAAAGGTCTTTTCAACCAATCAAGTGGCTTTGGTGGCAATGATTCACATCCTTCTCTAGAACAAGGCAAGAAATATTCTGATAGACTCCAAAAGAAGGCTACCAAGATAGAAATCCTCTATAGCGAATATATAATGTGTCACATAGATGGATAGTCGAGCAAGTTCATGAAAAGTGCTTTTAAGAAAATATCTACCAAGCCGACACATGGTCTGACTCCCAAACGAAAGGAAAGAGATCAACAAAGAGCACACATCCACCACATGGTGCATTGTGGGCCTGTCGGAAACACAACCATCTCATGTGTGGATCCTCTCAAAGACAATTTAAGTAAAACCAAAAATAAATAATAGACTAAGGAAATATTTTTCTTCATAGTTCTGGTGACTCATAGGGGGCCTTCACTTATGAAGGCACAAATCAATACCTTTGGTCATTTTTGATGTTTGAGGAAGGCTGAGTGTAAAATTTCCCTATCTGCATCAGTTATCGGGCAAGACTACAAAAGGCTTTATATGCTTGATCAAGCTCATAGAATAATTTAAAATAAATGATTCCCCACCTTGCTGAAATGACTCCCAAATGATAATATATATGAGATTTGCTAAAGAACTTCACTCTCAATGTCATTCGTTGTGGGTGTTGGACTTGAATCTTGAAGGTTTTCTGAATTTTGAATCTTATTCCTAACCTCGTCTGTATTTTGATCAAAAGTACAATTGCATATGGAAGATAATGACATCAGGGCAATGGGTCTGGATTTAAATGAAATTTTCCCATGTGACAAGGTAGATCTAGCCAAGACCACTCAGAAGGTTTGGATTTAAATTAAATAGTGAATTGGCTCTAGTCAAAACTCAGGGCCCAAAATTATGAAATAGGAGGAAGCAAGAGGATCTCTTGTAATGCATCAAGATGAGTGGATTCAGCTATATGTCAAAATTGACAGATTAAAGGGTGAGCTAGAAGTTGAGCACCAATCTAGTGAAGAACACCAACATGTTCGAGAGAGTATACAGAACAAGATGGATGGTGTTTTATCTTGGGTCTTTGAAAATTTGCAAAAGGCCCGAGAGGAGGCCGAAAAGTTAAGAAGTGATAAACAAGAAGCCGAGTCTGCTCTGCATGCTCCTAATCAAGAGTTTAGAAACTTAGTTTCCAAACTAGAAAGTTATCTCAAGAGAAGAGATCAAATGGAAGAGAGAGTGAAGGCAAAACAAGCTCAACTCTAAGAAGAGCTAGCAGGTGCACATAAATCTGCAACCCTTCCTCTAAGGAGAAGGTTGGTATTACTCACCATTTTAAAATTGACCTTACAATTTTTGAGGGATCCATAAGAGATAAATGAAAGGGTTGGCCCATTGGCCAACCAAATTATTCAAGAGTATGCTCCCGAGTGGCCAAGTCATAGAGCTTGATTTCCAAGCTATGTGTGGTGATATATGACGCTTCGAGAACTTTAGGGATTATAGATGAGAGGGCTACCTCTAGCAAAGCAAATGAATTCACTCACTGTCATAAGGTAGCGGCCAAAACCAAGAACAACTAGGCGGTGTTAAATAAGAGGTTCGATGAAATCAAGAAGGATTTCAGTGTCTTGTACAGGTTCGGGTTGCCTTCCTTCCTTTCAGCGAAGGGAGATGTATTATTAGTCGATCAAATTACAAAGGAGGTCAGGAATAAGATTTGAAATTTTGTGGACCTTCAAGATTAAAGTTCAGCAGCCATAGTGGATGATGTTGAGAATGAATTTCTTCAACTTTCTCATCTATATTATCATCTTGGATTTGTTTCAGCTAGGTGGGGACTCATTTATTTTAAAGAAGCCTTCGAGCTAGATCAAGTATATAAAGCCTTTTGTAATCTTACCCAGCCAACTGATGCAGATTAGGAAATGTTGCACTCCACCTTCCTCAAACTCCAATAATGACTAGAGGTTTGGGTTTGTTCCTTCGCAAGTGAAGCCCCCTACGAGTCACCATAACTATGAAACAAAATTTTTCCTTAGTCTTATTATTTTTTTCAGCTTTAATTAAATTATCTTTGAGAGGATCCATGAATGAGATGGTTGTGTTCTCAATAGGTGCAAAATGTGCCACATGGTGGTTGTGCATTCTTTTTTGATTGCTTTCCTTTCGGTTGGGATTCAGAACATGTGTCAGCTTGGTGGACATTTTCTTAAAATCATTTTTCATGAACCTGAGACTATTCATCTAGGTGACACGTCATCTCTTTGCTATAGAGGAGTTTTATCTTGGGAGCCTTCTTTTGGATTCTATCAGAATGTGTCTTGCCTTGTTCTAGAGAAGGATGTGAGATGGTGAATCCAAAGCCACTTGACTGATTGAAAAGACCTTTTTGAGGCTGTTCTTCTAGGATCTGAGCGATTGCAAGGGCTAATCATGTTGAAATATCTAAGTGATATTAATGCGGCAATTGAAAGTTGATGAGCAGGATTGTAGTGACCTAATAAAAGATCTAGGATCAGATTTTGAGCTATCAGATGCAGACGTCTAGCAGTCATTACTTCTAAAGGAATTCAGTGTTTCTCTCTTCTTGGTGGCTATAAATTTGAAGCAACAACATGAAGAAAGGGTTCCAAAAATTTTCCTTTTGGAAAAAAAATTCTTAGCTTTCATAGTTAGTAGGAATATTTTCTTTTAAATTTTGTAGAACACTGCTTCACTCTGGAATGCTATGTCTTTTATATACTCAAGCTATTATCAAATTTGAATTTGATCTCTATTTTAAAGTTCATTTAATATTGATGTAAGAGTTATTTGAGATAAATATTTGAAATTGTGCATGATATGGCCTCTATCAATATTTCCTTCTCTAAATATTCATTGGACTTCTCTTTTTTCTTTGTAGGATTATCATTTCTTCATGTTATTCTATATTAAGAGGAAGAGTTAATGTGACTTTTGAATATTTTTCTATTGATTCTTGGAACTTATATGTTTGGTTGGATCTTAATATGCACTTCCTGTGGGTGTATTGAATGACTGCAATATTCTTGAATCTAGCCTCTATTACTCGTTCTTCCCAAAACTGAAGGGATGTGGTGTTCTATTTTTATTACGTCATTCATAGGAAGGAACTTGTGGTTTCGAAATATTGTAAAAGTGTTGGCACATCACTAATTTTTATTCTTTTCCATTTACATTTATTTCTACTCTTTTCCCAAACTCAAACACGAGCTAACTTTCTATAAAATTCTCAGAGGTATTCAATGAGGTTCATATTGTTCCCCCACTCACTGAATTTCCCATAAGACTATGAGAGAGGTGCAAGCTTTGATGATCAAAAATATCCTTGTCAATCCTAATGCTCAATGTCTACTCATTTTTCGTCTTCTTTTTGTTTCCCATTTTATTTTGTCACTTTTCTCTTTTGGGTTTTCACTTGGTGGGATACTCACTTCATGTATTCCCAATCTCGAAAGATTAATGGCAAGCATTTAATTATGTTATAGTGCATTTAATGATAAAAATTAATGGTAGTTGTCCAATCAGTTTAAGAGTGAAATTGAAGGGTTCTTTTAATCATTTGTGCATTAAGGATTAGAAACTAAGCTTTGCAACTTGTTCGGATACTTAGTGATTTTTGTAACCCCTCTCAATCCTTAACTCTATAATTTTCTCATTACATCATGGCGGTGGTGTATTTTTCTTATTTTGTGCTTGTGTCTGCTCATGTTTCCTCATTTCACCATGTTGATAATGAAGTAGACAATAATATTTGAATCATCATTTCAATGTTTGGTTATTTTAGTTGTTGACATGTGCTAGTTGTGTCAGAGTCGATTCGATTATTTTATTTTTATTTTTATTCTTTAATTTCTTTTTTTGTTTTGTTTCATTTTTTCTTTTATATTCTTTTTTTTTTTGTTCTTTTTTCTGTGTTGAGTTTTACCTTGGCATACCCATTGAATATTTTTATTATATCATCGTATCAAGCCCTAGGTCTTCTAATTGCTATGCTTTTAGATGTCGCAATTTTCCCTTCCTCGACAACTACTCATGCCTTAGAAATTCAAAGACTATTTCTTGAGTATTTGGTGTCAACCATGATGAGTATTCATTACTAATTAAAGTGAAATGGATTAAGTGTCATACTTGAACCTCAAATTCTGATCATTAAAATCCTTAGAAAAATTGAACTCTAAGTCACTTTGGAGTTAAAACTTCAGAGATATCCCTTCCCTCCTATTTCTTCTATAAATATGAGTTAGGTGAAAATCCAAACCCCCAATTCCCAATGGTTAAATGAATAAATTGTAAGAAAAATGTCTAAGTGTTTCAGACATTGGATCTTGGGTGTTTTTCTAAGTCATTTCTTCATTTTGAGGTAAAAATTAAGTATCATATCTGACTCTAAATTCTTAAAGCTAAGAATTAATTGACTTGAACCCTAATATTTTTGAGTATTAGATGTTGGGATTTAACTCTACCAATTACCAAATAAAAGAGGTAAAATTTAAGTGTTATTCTTGATCCCTGATCCCTGATATTCAATGAAAATTGTTGAAGTATCGTCGAATACTAGTAAGTGTACTCATTAATATTTAAGATCTTTAAGAGAAAATGAAAAGCATCATGCCTGAACTCTAACCCCTAATGAAAATACATTTGTTAAAAGGAAATTATCAAGTTCGATCAATCGGTATTTTCTTTAAAAATTGCATTTAACAAATGATAAGGAGTAAGTAGTAAACCCAACTCCCGACACTCAAAAAAGAATAGTAATGAGCATATTAGCTTCAAAATCACTGTTCAAACTTCCTTCATTTATATTTCATAATTATTTTTGCAATAAATAAGACTTATTCCTGAGGCTCAATCCCCAATAAATAAATTTTTTACTTCTTAAGTATTTTTCTAATAGATTCTTGCATTTGAATTAACTTGTCCTAAAATCTTGTTAGGGGATGTTTTTTCTCCTCTTTAGCCATTTTTATTAAAAAAATTTAATGTATGGTGTTTTCATATGCAAGAAGTATTCCAAAAGGAGCATAAATGAAGTATCAATACGAAGGTTATCACCCTCCATCAAATTTTTTCTCTCCATTTGCAAAAAGAAGAGACACTAACTTGGGACATATAGACTAGGATAAATTTAATGGGAGAATCAAAAATAAAGAAACAAGGTATATTTAAGTTGGTTATTTTGCAAACAAACCTTGGTGGAAGTAGTTTCCTTCATAGTCATACTGCAATCATCTGACATTGTCTTGACCAATGCTCAAAAATGTGAGAAAAATTATAGGAGAATGTTAGAAGCATATGGAAAGGTTGTCATTGATATTAGTTTATACATGATTGATAGGTTATTCAAAATCCCTATGTATCCTAAGTATGATGCCATGGATAATAAAAAGGTAGTAGGTTACTTTCAAAAGAATGAAATAAGTCGCCTAAATATATTTAATACCTAAATATTTCTCAACCCATAGAAGATGGCCTTCAAGATGGCTAAATTACAACATAGGAGAAAATTCAAGGATGACATTAAGGATTATATCACACTCCTAAGAAGGGTTTATGGCCATCCTAGTGCCAAATACTTCTACCCATGGATGGTCCAATTTATCTTATGTATTTTTTATGATAAGAAGATTGATTAGGCCACTGTCATAAATGAAAACCTCCGTGAACTTCTCAAGAATGTCTTCTAGAGCACTAAATTATATATGAAATTATATTTGGTATACCTATTGCTTTCTTAAGTAAATGTTCTATGGATAATTATGGTGATATAGTTTTAGTTAGGAGAAGTGAAGATTCATGAGAATTATCCATAATTATAATTAGATGATAGTTATAAGAATTATTATTTGTTTAATGATTAATTTTTAATTGGGGGAATTAGTATATACAATTCAAAAACTTTACTTATAAATAAATTAGTTTGATTATAAAATGCAAATGCAATTTGAGAGATAATTGTATAGATCAATTACTTATTTGGGATGATGCTATATATTGACAAGAGATCCCTAAACTAACATAGTTACACATATTTAAATCCTCTATTTGAACTAACTAATAGTCAATAAAACAACTAAACCTGCTAGAAAACATCCAATTGACCAAAAACACTAGCATTTATATAAAAATATGTGAGTAAACCAAAAAATTATATTGTAAGGCTTAATTATACCTATAAATGTTAAATTATAATACATGTTCCTCTTAAACTCTAAATTCAAATTTTGAGTGATGTCATTGGAGGTTTCTCCTTTAACAACCTTGAAGGTTATGAGAAACCCCATATATAGAGAAACTTATTCTTTTCCACTAAAATGTAAATATATAATAAAAATGAAATTAAAAATTAGATCTTTGTTTAACACAACCTCGTTCATATAAAAAATATTAACCAAAAATAATAATATAAAAAAAATTAAATTAATAATAATAAAAAAGGCTCTCGTCTTTAAAATAAATCTTATATAACTAATAATTCCATAATGTGATAGGATATCTCAAATTGCATACCATTGAATGCCTTATAGTGAATATATATCTCTCACCAAACAATATCTATGGTAAACAAGAAGAAAGTTTGCATGACACCCATAACAAATAATATGTCACCAGAAAAAGTCACAATCCAATTTCACTATATCAACAATTTTTATTTTATTTTTAAAGTATTAGAGAGATAATTCTATCAAAAATGAAAATAGGGCACTACAAAAGTTCTTGAGAGAACAAAATACCCTAAATGCAAAAAAGACTGGTCGTTTTTAAATAAATTTGACATCTCTTCTAATAATTAATAGTGATTAATATAAGCCACTTGCTTTAACATAGTATAAATAAATATTCTATGGATAAATGTCTGAAAGAAATGTGCCATTCAATTTCCTAGTCAAGTGTACCCTACTATATTAGAAGCATGTTTGATTTCTAATAACAATTAATTAAAATTGAAAAAAAAAATTCTTCCAACTAACCAAACAATATATGATTACTCCAAGTCACTCAATATAGTGAGATGTTTTTATTGGTTATTTTACAATGCATGGTTAGATATTTAATACACTAGATTTTATGCCCTAGAAACCCAACAATACTATAATAAGCATGCTAGAAAGTGATCAAATTATCACAAATAGCACATATTCCTTCAACTCTTGCCAAGTCTTCATGAATTTTGTACATCCATTAAGTTCTAGGATATATCTATATGTACCCAAAACTTAAGCATTATTGGTAGCTTTTTGGATACCCTTCATAGGCGTACATTATCCACATATCAATAAATTTCATGACAATAGTTTAGATGGGTTAGGAGACTCCACAAGTGATGAAATCAATAATAAAGTGGTGGCATCATCAATCAAGTGGTGACACCCTATTTTTGAATCCATTACAACTGTCACTTTCAACTACAAATGTAGTAAAACCACTTCCAAATGAACTTGTAGGAAAACAACTTTCAAGTGCACATATGATAAATCCACTTCCAAGTGCACTTATAGGAATGGAATAAAGTAGGTTATCTTGTATATAAGTAGGATTTCTTTGATGAGTTCCTTATTTCAGAGAGGTGTACTTAACATTAACCTCTCTACAACTACCTACAATTTTCAACATCAAAATTTTGGAAAGTATTGATATGTTACCTAATACATCTAAGATAGTAGTAAAACATGACACCATTTATTTTTATTAATGTTGTTACTTTTCACAACATGCCCCATTTTTCTTCTAGAAAAAATGAGGATCCCCTCTTTTGTTAGGTTTTAGCTTACATTGCAAAGTTGACAAGTCCTTGGTGTCTCAAAGTTACTCTTTAAAATGGTCTAAATTCCATTATAGATAGAAAGAGCATTAAAATTAGCCTATCATTTTTTAAGTTTCCCAAAATTTCTTGAAATGAGAGATAAATTTTATAGGTGTCATCTACTCAACTAGATTAAAATTTGTTCACTTACTTTCATAGCACAACATATTCACTTGGAGGTTGTTTTCCTACAAGTGTAGTTGGAAGGGGTATTCTCACGTGTAGTTCAAATTTATTGTCCCACAAGTTCAATTTGAAGTGTTTTACTGTAAGTGCACTTGTAAGTTTTTTTCTTGCATGTGTAGTTGAAAGGGGTTTTTCCATAATTCCACTTGGAATTGGTTTCAAGTTGTATGCGCAACTAGAAGTCATTTTCCTGCAAGTGCACTTGAAGTGACTTTCCCACATGTACAATTGGAAGTTATTTTCTTGCAAGTGCATTTCAAATTAGTTTTCCTATAAGTGTAATTAGAAGTCATTCTCTCGTAAGTGCACTTGGAAGTGGTTTTCCCATAGGTTTAGTTGAAAGTGGTTTTCTTGCAAGGTACAATTAGAGCCCAAAACCTCACCACCTTTTCTATCTGCACTATTCCATATACACTTTTCCATCTACACTTATATAAAGACAATTAATGTATTATTTATATATTTTATATAATATAATATAATATATTATAAATAATAGTAGTGTTACATATTAATAAATAATAATAAATTCTTTGACTCTTCTAATGGTTTGCAAACTACTTTTTAAACTAGGTTTCAAAACCATCCCTTTTTTCCAATAGCCAACCAAGGTAAAATCACAATCTTAACCACCCAATAAATATTAATCAAATTAACATTTGATTTGACTCCACCACAATTTTAACCATTCCATGAATATCATAAATTTTGTTCCATTTTCCTAACATTTCCAACTGCTAACTTGATTATCATATGTAAGTCTTATAAATTAACGCAGATATGATAAAATAAATAATATAGAATACTATGGGAGAAAATAATATCGTGAGAAAATGGTATGTCTTACACATCATAACATATGATACTATCATATATATCAAAGCATCCAAACGGTAGATTAAATGAAAACATTGACGGATAGAGATAGACAGAGTGGGTTTAAAGCTAAATTTAAAAAATAATCCACCGATTTTGCAGGTTTGAGTGCGAATGATGTTTGTGATGGAGACCAAATATATTTTTCTGTGGCTGATCTATCAAACCACAATGTCAAGCCTTCCATTATCATCCGCATCTCTGTAAGTACAAAATAGGTATATATAATTTGGTTGATAGTAGTGATTTAGAACAAGAGGCAATTATTTTGGTTTGCAGATATATGCTTGAGAGATCGATGTTTGAAGTGGCGATGGGGCTTTTAAAATTATGGAGAGAGAATTGGGAGAACTGTAATTCTTAGACATTGTACGAGTGGTGGTAGAGGCCTTCAAAATCCTATACTCTATCACACTTATGTTGTTGCTGCCTGTTTCCTTTGTGATCCCCAGAGGGCACATCTTTGGAAAAGGAAAATATTTGATATTAGAAAATCAAACCAATTGAAATAGGCAAGAGTGATGCTCATTGAATCCAATTTTCTCATGTGCGTGGTTTTTATGATATTATGAGCATACTTACATTAGCTTTGTTGGGTTTTAGACTCTTATTTTTTAGGATTTTCCATCAAAGTATATCCATTATTCTACTAATGACACACTTACATTGCTTTCCATAATTTTATGCTTTGAATTTCTTTGTACTAATACATGACGTTTTTTTTTTGTAGGTTGAAAAGATCTGGAGGTTTGATCTACATTTTTACTAAAATCATTACTAGGTATTATGCTTTTCCTATTCGAAGTAGCCTACATATCTTTCATCTTCACCTTCTCATTGCTATCAATGGTGGAGATGGTGTACAAGTGTCAAATTGTTTACACATGCAAAGGAATTATCCAAGTTCATAAAGGTTATGAGTATTGTTCCTAGGGTTTGGAAGCACTTGATTGTAACCTTTCTCTGGTACTTCATGTTTGTGTACAAGAATATTCTCATTTTAATCTTAGAAAGCATTTCTAACTATAAATCCATAAATCACTAGTATACACTTGTTCCACACAGTCTTCCATTCATGCACGGGTCTTCACTATCAAAGAATCATTTTATAGATTTCTTATCTACCAAATATTATTTATATTTCATCATTGGAAAATGCTTGTGTTTGATGTTGGAACTCTTGTCAAAATTAAAAAGGGAAGATCAAGGTACACATAATGTCCATTTCTCTTTCTGATTATTTGATATCTAAGGTTGTGGCATAAGGAGAAGTGGAATGGTTTATGAATCTATATTTTTATAGGTACTATCGATAATAGAAAGCTTCACATTTTATGGAGCCAAATTTGTAGATGAACAAGAGGATAATTTTGGTACTATGATTCGATATAGAATTAATGTGCCCTTGTGGGTAAAGATAAAAAAACAACGCCAATCAAAAGCCCACTTTTATCTTATCTTATTATCTGGATTCAAATTACTACTACTCACAAGATTCATTGTCATCTAAATCTAATCTTTCTTATCTTGTTTAGGAATGTGATTTTTTTTCAAAAGATGGGCTTCCTAACACGCCCTTTTCTGACATATGGAGGGGAAAAATTTAGTAGCACATTGTGAAGAGCATTGTATCACATATCAATTCAAAAGATTATAATCTATACAGTGGTTGCATATGTGATTCATTAAAGGTTGAGGTCTCGTGTTGTAAGCCCTTGAGACAAGATAGTAAATGTAATTATATAAATTAATAATTCATATTTTTGTTAATTTATTATGTGATCAAATTCTATTATGGGTGTTTGTGTAATGGATTGTATGGTTAGATAATCCTTAACTAGTTCCTCTAGTCATAATTCTATCACATGGTTTTAAACCCCAAGGAAGGACATCCATTGGAATTATATTTTAAGTTATATATATTCTAATATTTATAATTGGGTAGGTGTTAAGAGAATAATGCTTGTAAATTGATTGTTGAAACTAAGATAGTTTGAAAAGAATGTATAAATATTGATGCCTCATGTAAATTTATTTTACAATAATTCAATATCATCAACCAAATTATAGTGTCAATTTATTAAAAGCTAGTTTTATTTTTTATTTTTTTTTAATAAATACAAATATTAAATTCTAAAAAATACATATTTTATTATTTTACATAATTTTAAAATTCAAGACATATATGTTGTCGTTTATTGATTCAAGTTTAAAATTTTGATCAATGTTGGTTGTTTCCTTTATAAAAGTGTGACACAACTTTTTACTTTTACCGTCATGTCATTTCCAACATGATTTCATTAGGAGAAAGCAAGTATGTTCTCAAAATCATTGATGATTTTTCCCATTGCACATGGGTGTACCTTCTTTAGTAAAAAGGTGGTTTCTTTAGGCCACTTTCATGACCTTCAACATGTTCATTGAGAAGTAGTGAAGTTCTTCTATTCAACAAGTATACACATATAATGGGGGGAATATTTGAACCAAGCCTTTATTGACAGTTGTATTTAGTATGATATTCAACATCAATATTTGGTTCCCTACACTCGTCAACAAAATGGTGTTGCCAAAAGAAAGAATAGATTAGTAAGGTAGATAAAAATTTGTATACTTTAGTCTCGATATATCACCCTATCATTTTGGGCTGAAGTAATAAATTGTGCCTATATTCATAATCACACTCCCCACAAGGAAAATCAAAATATTACTCTAGAAGATGCTTCATCCAAAATCAAGCCTGATGTTTCCTTATTCAAGGTATTTGGATTTCACACTTGTGAATTTATATCAAATGTTTAGCATAAGACAATGGAGAAAAATATTCAACATTATGTTTTTGTTGGTTATTGTGAGCATTTAAAATATTATAGGTTATTTGATCCTATGATCAGAGGTGTCCACTTTCATAGATATATCTAGTTTGATTATTCTTTCACATAAACAGATCTTCCATAATTCTTCATGTTGCATTGGTGGAAAAAATGATGTTCAAGCTTCCTTGTATTTTGAAAACACCATTTCTTACTAAAGGCCATGCATGACCAGATTTCATGGAAGATCTCATGAATTTTCACTTCTACAGTTAAAGACTCATCAACAAGATGACATGGTTTCCATGCTAGAGCTATTTTCTACATGCCTTTAGCTTGGAAATTAAGAAGCTGGACATCTAGGTTTGATCTAATAATATATTTTTTAGGTTGCTACCACTAGTTGAGTTAGTTTTTGATTCTAGATCATCTAAATTATACTTATTATAAGGTTTCTTCCTCGAGATTCTCCCTGATTTTATTTGACATACATTTTAGTTATTTCATTTTGCAACTATAAAATTGGCTTTTATACTTCTATGTTAATGAAATTGACAATTTTTACCTCTTGTCTCTTCCTATATGTTGTATAAACCTTTATAACCTTCATTTTTTAGTGTTATTTTGTTAATTTTCACATATATATGTAATGTTGTTTAAGTTTGTATTTTTTGTTCTATGATTTTTCTTTCCTTTCAACATATGCTGAAACCCCTAACCTTCATATTATCATTGGAATTTAATAGAATATATAATTGTGTGAGTATTTTGGCCCCTTTCACTGATATATTATGTTGTTTGGAGTAGGAAGAAATATATATATATATATATATATAGATCTTGGTGTATCACCTCCCATTTCCCTTGTATGCAATCCTTCTCTCCATTTTCCCTTGTGATTTGATTAGAGTAGGGTAGTGATAGGATTTTGTGTGATAGATTGGTCCAACACATCTACACCTTGATCAAAAGAGAAATTTGACCTTCTCCAGAGACTTGACCTCATATTGCAAGGTCCTAGACCTTCTGGTTATTTCTATTTTGTCATTAGAATGTTGAGCCTATGTTCAAGAGAGTGCAATTTAATGTGACCAGCACCTCATCAATACTTCTTTCCAAGAATCATATTTTAGTGACTTTATCCCTAACTATCACTTAAGGGTTGGGGGTGTTAATGTGAAATTTTTCTTTTCAAAGCAATTATCTTTTATCTAGTTCCCACAACTAGTGGTCTTATTCACACTAGCTTATGTTCACAATATGGTTTAGTTGTCTACCCTCATAGAAACTTGACGCATGCCCTCACACTTATGCCAAGTAATTTACATGTGTCATATCTCATCAAGAAAGAAATAAAAATAATTGGAAATATATTTTTTCTTACCAAATGTTATTTTGTTACATCCATCATTAGATTAAGAAAAGAATTAGCAGATCACATCAATATGCTTTCATTACCTTTTCATGTAAAGTTTGCAGAAGTTGTTGTTGAAATGACTCTATAATATTTGCAAACCTGTATGAAAATAATTCCATGGGGGCATTACGTTCAATCCTTATATCTACCTAGAGCCACTACATCTATCTACCTACTATTACCGGTAATCAATAATGAAATTTTCTCTTAATTTGTTTAACTTTAATAATTTCCATGTGCAATGCTCATGAGTATCATTAGCCTATTTTTTCCTTCCACACAGAACTATAGGTAAATCAAAGACCATTTTTGGCTCAATTTGTTTCATTTTGGTTACCAAGCAAAGGAGGACATTTGGCTAAGGATTCAATGCTAATATAGTAGCCTTTGTCTACTATCTTTTCTAGATTTCGGAATGATAATACAATTCCAACATCAATTTTGATCTTGGATGGGGTCACTAGAGCTTCACTCATTGAGGAAGCTTAAATCTAGACCTAGAAGTAGAATAAATTTTAAATTAGAGAATCAAAAAATGAATAAATCTTCAAATTCAAACCCAAAAGTATCTAGTGAGGGGAATAACAAGTAAAGTAAAGTTTTTTCAGGTACAATCCCTTTATTGGAGATCTTAGTACACTTCGCAGGCTCCTAGGAAAAAATATATTTTTAACATCCACAATGCAAGACCCTTCGATTTCTGTTGTTGCCTTTGAAAGGAAAGTAAGTGCATACCCTCTGATTTTTTTGCAACGATATTGTTAGATCCAGACTAACTTACTAGCACAAAGGGGTTGCCATATTCAGACGATTTCCAAATTTATTTAAGCATTACTAGTACAAAACCCTATGTTTTGAGTATTTTCTATATTTCACAAATCCTTTGTAGAAATCTCATATATATAATGGATATTTTCACCACAACAATTCCCATTATTATATCAATATAAATGTACTAACATTCTCTCAATGAAAATCATAATTAAATAGTAGAAAATATCATACATGATTATTTGAAAAAATATTAGTCTCCACATCATTTTTTTAGTTAAAGGACAATTATTCGTAAAGATTGTGATGACAATTTTATGGTGGAGATGCATTGGCATTGATACTTTGCTACGATCACAGGAAAAGGTCAGAATACATAATCGCTAGAAGATAGTCAAATTGATGGTCATAAATGCAGTCAAAAAATCAATACACTAGATAACTTGAAATGGCCATTAAATGGAGATGGTTGATTATCTAGCATGACATTCTAGAGGAGGTAAAAGAAAAAGTTGAAGTGTCGATAGAGAAACCAAATTGTTTGCATGTACTAGTTTCTAATCAACCTCATTTGAACAGTGTTTTCTACAATCAAGTGCAATTTAAGTCAATTGGGTAAGGTAACTTGCTACAATGACTAACACAGAACAAGAAGAAACTCAAATATTGATTTTTGGGGGTCATGATGTGCAAGTAAATAAGAGTTCGTTGAGTATTGTGTGATCTAACAAACCAGTTCTAAAAATTCAAAACAATCACATTTCCTAGCTTCTTGTAAATGGTGATCAATATCGATCCACAAAATACTCTTATTTACCCAAGGTTTGTTTAATCAAGCCATATCAGGTTACATAGATCCAACACTCCTTGAAACTAGTAGATAGAGCACAACAATATATTTTTCAATTTGTTTTCAATATAGCCACGTCTGCTACCAAAATATAGCTTTCATTATTCTGAAACCCTAGAAAGAAATCATGGTGACTCAAGGGTAACCGATAGGAATATAGAATATTGAAACCAGGGAAAGTGACGTACCTAATTATTTTGTACAAATTGTGTCTTCATATCTACAATGCAGAGATTGAAAATGTATGGATTGTAACCTCTGTACAGTAATGAAATATGAGCTGCCCATCTACAGGTTACCAAAAATTTTAAATCAAATCAGGGCAAGTGACTTACCTCAAGATTCTACAAAAATAGTTTCTTTTTGTCAACGATGTCAACGATAAAAAAGAACAACTACAATGAAGCAAGAAGAGGAACAACTGCAACAAAGGAAGAAGAGGAACAACTGCAACTATGAACAAGTCAATGAATATGTGAAACAAGAAGCAGTTTAAGGAGATATGAATATGCAAATGACAAGCTGTTAAAGGGTCATATTTTTGGTTAACTCCATTGTGTGCCATGTTTTGTTGGGAAAAATAACTAGCACATTCTTTTGTAAGAGAGCTTCCCCATTGTAATTATCAAAGCCCAATTTTAAACACTAGGTACTCTAGGATAATAATGAATCCATTAAGCTTTTAGTTGTGTACCTTACCTAATACCCTGGTGTGTCTACGTAGGATTATGCCTCTTAGATGCGGAAGAGGTAGAGGGAAAGGATGTGGCCATGTAGGCGGTCGTGATGGGAGTCAACATGACTCTCCTCCTCATGTTCAACTTATTCTAGATCGGGAAGAACATGAGGCATTGTAGAATGCCCCAAGGGGTAGTGATCGATAGTAGAATCCTCTAGGGATTGAGGCTACACATAGAGCACTCGAGGAGGCATTGACACTCCTTAGTAAGAGGCAAGATGAGGTTCAAGGTAATCCTGATGAGAGGGAAGTTCCATCTCAGTCAGAGGTACATATGAGAGATCTACTTAGGGCATATCCACCACTGTATGATGGAGCAAGCACTAGGTTAGAGGTGGACACATGGCTTATAGACCTTGATAGATGCTTTGCTATCCATCCTTACAGCAGCAATACCAAAGCATGGTGCACTATCATGCATCTACGAGGGTCTGCATCAACATGTTGGAGGCTGGAGGAGTAGACGCTCCATATTGATATTAACTCAGTGTCTTGGGAGATTTTTCTAGAGCGGTTAAGAGCTTGTTTCCTATACGAGCACTAGCATCAGCGTCGAGGCGATGAGTTTCATGCTTTGCATCAGTTAACCTTATAGTTGAGTAGTATGATCAATGCTTCTACGAGCTCAAATAGTTTGTAGGGATAGGATTCAATGTGGGAATGTTGGTTCAACACTTTTTCAGGGGCTTAAATGCTCAGCTTAGCAGAGGTATGAGGGTTTTCAAACCCAAAACCATGGAGACAGTGGTGGAGAAAGCATGTCTAGTAGAGGAGAATCTCGCCATGGAACTTGGAGGCCACATGGGTGTTCAGATTGGCAGCAGTTCAGCAGTAGGGTCTAGTGCTCGAGGAGGTCAACCTCAGGGAGGTGCACCTTCTAGGTCTCAACGGGGACCATCGCAAAGTGGGAAGCAACAATAGGTTTCATAGCACAAACATAAAGGTTTCCAACAAAGGTAGGGGGACAAGAAGTAGAAACATGTGAAATGCTTTAGCTTTGTGTAGCCAGCGCATAGTTCTTAGTCCACTTTCAAGGGTAGCGTGTAGTAGTCTAGCAAACCACCTGGAGGCAAAGGATATGGTAAAGGTACTGGGTGTTTTGCATGTGGCTAGCATGGTCACATAGCTAGAATGTGTCCTAATAGGGGCACATCTAGATTTTCATAGGGACCAGCGGCATCCAAGTCGATAGTTAGGGATGCAGGAAGAGAGCATCATGTTTCCATAGCTGTTGATAACCACCAGGCAGAGCATTAGGGCACCATCATTGAGACATTTGGTATATTGTTGGGTAACCTAGTTACTATTTTTTTTATTCTGGAGCATCAGACTCCTTCATTTCTTCTTCCGTTGTGACGCGATGTAGACTAGAGGCAGTAAGGCAAGTCTATAGGTCATAGGTTGACATAGCCTCGAGTGTAAAAGTCACATCGCATTCCCTTGTACCAAAGTGTAGATTGGAGGTTGGACCTCTCCATACTACAATGGACCTCTGAGTTATTCCATTGGGTTCTTATGATGTTTTCATAGGGATGGATTGGTTAGAGGTGCATAGTGCAGTCATAGACTATCGATTTAAGTTGATTCGATGCATTGATGCATCTGGTAGAGGAGTAGAGATAGTGGGAGTGTAGAGGCTGGTTTCCTTGAGAGTTATCTCAGCTATGTAGTTGAGAAGGTGTGTGTGTTAGGGTTTCCAGTTATTCGCTATTACAATGGATGATTTGGATTTAGGAGGTGGAGAAGAGAAAATTTCTCTCGATAGTCACCCCATTCTTCAGGAGTATTCGGATGTCTTTCAAGACAAGATTCTAGGGATGCCACCTTACAGGGACATAGATTTCAAGATAGACCTTGTACCTAGATCAGAACCCATTTCCCAAGCTCCTTATCGTATGACCAACCAGGATTTGAAAGAGCTTTGCTTGTAGCTTGAGGAGTTGTTAGCAAAGGGTTTCATTCACCCTAGTGTTTCTCCATGGGGAGCACCAATTATCTTCATGAAGAAGGACGGTTCCTTTGGTTATGAATTGGTTACCGAAATTTGAACAAAGTGACCATTAGGAATCGATATCTACTTCCTAGGATTGATGATCTATTCGATCAGATCAAGGGTGACACAATCTTTTTGAAAATTTATTTTAAGTCAAGATATCATTAGCTTCGTATATTCGACTCAGACATCCATAAGATGGCATTTCGAACATGATATGGTCACTATGATTTCACAGTAATACAATTTAGGTTGAAAAATGCACCCTCTGTGTTCACGATTTTGATGAACAGGGTAGTGCATGGTTATTCCAATACATAATCATTTTGATATAATAGCAATCACTCGATTGTTTATATTTTTTAGCAACATTATTATATAATCTACATTTAAACCTTCTAATCTAAATATTAATGATGCTTTTATTATTAAACTAAAGAATAAAGTGTTTTTTTAGTTACAATGTATTCACTAATGTTGTTTATTGTTGTACTAGTAGTTAGGCTTGAGCATATGCGGTTAAAGGATCAAAAAATTTAAAGTCAAATAGATAAGAACTTTGGGAGAAACATTTACATCACTCAAGTTTTGGTGAATTGGACAAATATAATATGTTTCATGAGCTTAAAATTTTTTGCACTTTTTAAGTGCACGAAAGGTACACGATCTATTTGACAAAATGATCTAAACTGCTGAATATGTAAAAATGGCTTGCTAAAAAATATTTGAGACTGTACATAAATATTTATATTTTAATAGTAAAGTTATAATAAATAATATTTTAATGTTTTGGATAAGCAAAATGATGGCTCTTAACAATTGATGTAGATTCAGGGATTTAAATCTATGACAAGGGATAACGGAAGCTAAAAAGAATAGTATTAAATATTTCATTCATTTGCAAGCAAATCTAGTGTTTCGTTCTTGTCATTGGAAAATAATAAAAATAAAATTTCCATTGAGGGCACCACCTACCACCGTGAAAAGCCACTTTAGTATTTAAAAGGTATTCTAGAAATTCCTAGATTACAATTGCTCCTTAAAGAGAGGGGAATATATTTTCATACCCATAGAAAAGATTCTAATGATCTAAATAAGAATATTAGGATAAATTCCGTCGAATATAGTTCTTAAAAGTTAGTATTTATTTATTTATTTATTTTTCTTCTTCATTTGGAAATTAATAATATGTATAAGAATTAAAATATATTTATTTGTAAGTGTTATTTTTATTGTTTTACAACTTTTAAATTTATTTCTTAGAATAAATGTATAATATATAAGTTGCATTAAAATTAAAACTATTATATCAAGGTTATCTACTCTATAGTAAATCTAATTGAACAAGTCATGATAATATGCAACCTTAGCGAGGTGTGTGAGTCAAGATTCAAATGCAATAATAATCTCATGGATGGTGGCATCATTGAACACCCTATTTTATCAAAGATATTGAAATAAGTTAAATCAAACACCCTTACACTTGATTTCAAGAGTCAGCAGACAAATACTTATAATTTGATAAAACCTTGAGTTATTCCTCACTCAAGTTAATAGGATCAATGTTGGTTAGACCTTAGAAGTAGAATTTTGTAATGAGTGTGCAAGGAGTATGTGCTAAGTTGCAAATTTGGGGTATATAAAAAAAAACTATGGTGGATTTGTTAAAATTCACATTAAATATGGGCATGAGAGTATAGTTCTTTGTTAGTCCTCAAGTATAAGAAAAACTAGTTTATAATGCCAAGGCTGTATATCATGTGTTAGTAAGTGTTGAAATTGAATGATGTTCCCTTAACTCCTACTCTTCCAATGTTTAGAATGTTAATTAGCTTAATTAATGTATTAAAATAAATTAGTTGGTTTTTTTATTTTGAAAAATTATGGGCATTACACAAGGTTCCATAGGAACCAAGAACCATTGGATTCCATTTCCCATGGAACCCTCAACAAAGGGTTCCTAAATCCTATTCAAGCCTCGATTATAGGAAAAAAGGCAACCATGATGTATGGGGAGAAATAATTATTTTTTTTTGTGAGTTTTTAAGGTGACAGGATATGTCCTAATGGCAGCCAAAGTCTTGCAAGATGAATATTTGTATAAATTTTTGAAGTATCAATATATATCTTGAAAAAGGGTGTTATTTTGCATAACCTAGTGCATGCCAAGTGTTTGCTAAATCCTAAAGTTATTTATTGTACTTCAATAAGAAATTTTATAGAGATTTGATGGTTTAGGGGATATCACTGAAGTTGTAAAGATGTCAAAATATATCCACATTCCAAAAATATTGCTATCATTCTTCAAAAGTAGTAAATAAAATATCATAATCCTACTAGAGGGAAAAATCCCACATCCAAATAGTTGTTGATTTTCCATAAAAGATGATTTTAACATTCGAATGGGGCTCAAATTTTCACAAAAGGTAAGAACATATGGAAGAAAAATTTGTAGATGTATTTTCCACTCACTCCACCTATGAATAGTAATGGCATAGTAATCTAGCTACTAGAATTGATTGTAGATTATCTCCATTCATCTAAATTGTTTATTTTGGGTACAATTCAACTTGGACCGTGCATTTAAACTATGAATGGTGAAGATTAGGGTTAACGCCTTGCTGCTGATAATGAAATTTTGAGTCATTTTTGAAGGTTAGTTGCTGTGTAGTCTCTAGATGCAAAGTTGCAAGGAATCCATCAATGCTAAGTCTAGTTTGATAAAGGATTATAGACTTGTGGAATAGAAGAAAACTAGTATTGTAATATGTTTTATTTTGTAGAATATGTCAATGGAATTAAGTATGTATTCAAGAAGATTTCTTAGTCATAGTTAGGAAATTTCCTTCGTTTCTTTTGTTGGCATGAATGTAATGCTTAGTTAGATGAATGTAATAGCATTCTAAAAACATTAGAATGCTTGTAAAGATCTTTCTAACTTAGTGTATGGATATACAACAGTGTTTGGGATTACTAAGTATTCTCTATTGCAAGAGATCATTGATCATTATTGTATGTAAATGCATAAATACATAATCTTCTTTTCCATTTTGTTCTTCTCTCACTCTGTTGTGACTCTATTGCACAATAGAAAAACATTTACCTAGAACCATTTACAAATCTCACATCCATAAAACAAAGAATAAACCAATAGTGTAGGAGTAGGAATATTTTTTCATACCTATAACATCATAATATAACTAGCGATCTATCTTTAGTGATTTGAGAACAAAGTCATTTCATGTAGGTTATGATTACATAACTTTATCAAATATATAAGGGTTATATATAACTAGTTTTTCTTAGCTTTTGATTGCATAACCATATAAATTCTAAGACTATCAACAAACTTAAGGCATGAAATTTTATATAGTGATAAGGTGATTAAATATTACATCTACACCAATCAAGTCTATCATTAATTTTGAAGTTAAGTGCCTCTAATTGTTTGTTTTATGTCGACATTCATTTCAGTACTCTATCCTAACTAAAGAATTTAAATTAATTGTATATTTATCAATTATATTTATTTCAATAACCAAAATTATAAACACAATTCCATTTAATTTATTTGTAATGCTTTATTGAACTAAGAGAAATTCTACATTGACATCACAAAATCTCATACCATAATCATCTAAATTTATATAAAAGCTAAGGCATAACAAACATCTATTTTTTAAAAAATTGGAAACTATAAAAATGCTCTTCCAAAAATAATTCGATTCCATTTATTAAAAACAAATTATTATATTTATCTTAAAAATTCTATGAAGTCTAGTTATTCTAAAATAAAATTTCTAGGTCCACATTCAGACCGTTGGAGATTTGAACGGAACAATTTTAAATTGTAGTTAATTGGTAGGAGGAGCGTCTAGGTAGATGCGAGCTAAATTAACCTAAATTAACCGTTGGAGGAGCGTCCAAAAACAGGGTAGTGGGTTATCTCAAGGGCTTGAACAGAGATGTGAATTATGGCAAGCAGTTTGATATTGGAAAGTTCGATCCCTGTGATTTGTATGACGCGCTGCACCAGCCAAAAGTTGAGGTGATTGCTGATCGTCTAATGTGAGTAGCAGAAAATAGGGCGTGAAAGTATAGGAATTAAAGGTAGCAGATTCAGTGAGCGATGATAATTAGTTAAGAAAGATTTCTTCTGTGTCCATAAACAGGTACCCATGTATCTCAAGGGCTTAAACAGAGATGTGCCTCGAGTAGTCTCTTTGGGCCTTTCTCATCGCAGGATGTCTCAGCCACTCTCTTTCTAGTGGAAAGAGTGGAGAGCTTGCAAGCTACGAAGGAAGAAATCCTTGTATGGCTCTTCATTATAGAAAATCATAATGGAGTCTCGATCCTATTTTTTATAGAAAATCAGGTCCCTATATTGGAGATAGAGAAAGGTGTTAGAAGGTAGCCGAGGAAATCACCATCTAAAAGGTTGATGGGTAATTACAGATATCTGCGTCAGGGATCGTTAAGAAGAATTCCCAAATCAAGATACATCGATTAAAAACAAAGGAGAAATGTTGGGTTCTTAACGAGGTTATGATTTTGGAAAGATCATCGGAGATAATGGCATCAAAAGCGTTCCAGAGAAAAGATATTAGATTCAACAGTTGATCAATAATCTCACGTTCCTGTTTTTTGTCTCTTCTTTAAACTTATAGCAGATTTCTCTGTTTCGCCATACGCAGATCTCTCTATTTCAGTAAGTTAAATTTATTTATTTCTTAATAATATTAAAGGAAGTTACGTTCTGTTAGATCTAATTTCCGAACTACCTCATGGGGGTTATTCTTTTAAATAGATCAAGTCCTTCATGAGATTTAAGGTTATAAATTGGATTCTGTAGATCCATGTTTAGAAGAGTTACTAGGGGTGATCCTTCTCCCATTTTTTTCTCTTCTTGACTATCTTTTAACTGAAATTTTCTTCAATATTGTCCTTAATTCTTCTATTTCAGGGTCATAACTGAATTTTAATTCTTATATAATGATTTTCCATGATTGATGGTTGGAGCAGAAATGATAGTAACATTCTTCATGATCTTTAGAGGATGTGGTGCTGTTCTTGTTGACAAGAAGACTGATGGCTCCATAACTCATCTTGGGGTGTCAATTGTGTGGGGGATAGTAGTGATGGCATTGATCTATTCTGTTGGTCATATCTCTTGGGCTCACTTCAACCCTGCAGTTACACAGGCCTTTGCATCTATCAAGAGATTTCTAGTGAAGGAGGTCTGTATGCAATAATTTTCATTTGGGTTTTGCCGGCTTCTCAAATTTAGCCATTCCTATCAACCGTATGGAATTCCTGTATTGATTTCAATATATGGTTATGCTTGAATTGACATTGAATGTTAATATGGGTATGCTGGCTTCTCAAATTTAGCCATTCCAATAAACCATATGGAATTCCTGTTAAGATATGAATATATGGTTTTGCTTGAATTGACATTGGGTGTTAATATGGTTATGCTTGAATTGAAATTGGGTTTTATAATTGCATTGAAATGACAGATTCCAGGGTACATAGCAGCTCAAGTTGTTGGGTCAATTACTGCTGTATTTGCTCTCAGATTGGTGTTTGGAAATATAGCACACATTGCAGCAACTGTGCCTTCTGGATCAAATTTACAGACCTTTGTTTTGGAGTTTCTCATCACATTTATGTTGATGTGCGTGGTTTGTGGAGTGGGTACTCATATTAGAGCGGTATATTCACATCTTTTCTTCTTTACATTCATTTCATGTCTTTTACCTCCCCATGTAGATTTTATCTGCAGATACCTCTGATTACACATTTACCTCATAACTTCTGCGACAGAATTACACAGGAATGGAATGAATTTTAAGTCCTACGACGGAGTTCCATCCATCATGTCCCTGTGATCTTTAGTAACCTCATGGCTGTGGACGTCTGCCAAGAAAAAGAACTCACCATTATGTGTTACTGAGGAATAGTTTGATCCAGTGTGAAAAGGAAGCTTTGCTGAACATGGTGATAAACATGAAGACTTTGCAAAACAGCTAGGAAGAACCTACACAAAATCGTCTATAAGTCTGCTTAATGCTTAGGTATGGTTGTTGTTCGTATTTCCTTTTTAGCTCTCTATTAATATAACGAGTTTTAGGCTTCTTTTATTTTAATTATCACTTTAAATTGTTTAATATTAATATTAAAATTAAATTATATGAATATTCTTATCATTTTTAAAAATCAATAAATATTATCTATTTTTTAAAATTATATTAAAGAGAGGGGTGAGGGTGACGAAGAGGGAGGCAGGGGGAGAGGGGTGAGGGTGATGAAGAGGGAGAGAGGGAGGGAGGGACAGGGGTGAGGGTGAGGGTGAGGGAGAGGGAGGAG
>CM021100.1:490733784-490796606 GCA_007115665.2 Sequoiadendron giganteum | reverse complement strand
AAGGAGAGAGGGGGTTGAGGGTGATGGTGAGGGAGAGGGTGAGGATGATTGAGAGGTAGAGGGAGAGGGAGAGGGTGTGGGTGACGGAGAGGGAGAGGGAGAGCATGATGGTGAGGGATAGGGAGAGGGTGATGGTGAGGGAGAGGGTGATTGTGATGGTGAGGGAGAGAGGGTGCTGAGGGAGAGGGAGAGGGTGAGAGTGATGGAGGGAGAGGGTGATGCAGGGAGAGTGAGAGAGGGAGAGGGAGGGAGAGATGAAGGGAGAGAGGGAGAGGGAGGCAGAGGGAGGGAGAGAGGGAGTGACAAGGAGACAACTCATAAATATAATGAGTTTTTGGAATCTTTAATATTAATATGGAAGTTTTAATAGACTTTCCAAAACATAAAATCCATGATCTTTGAAATAATAACATCCAAATAAAGTAGGGTTGTAGTTTGTGCTTTCAAAACAAGTAAACAAGAAAATCAATGCTTTAGTGAAGAAAAAATCATCGGTTTCTAACTTTTCAGGAAAATCAACATTATTTAGATTATGTGAAATGCCCATTGACTATGAATTTTAAGTTGTTTATTTAAATAAATTAATAATTTTACAAATGTAATTTAGTTTATTTATATAGTCAATCATGAGAACAAGTTGAAAGTGTGTGTCACTTCAACTAATTTTTTTATGAAGTCTATCATGTAGAAAATATTATACTATTTTCTTGTTTTCCTTTATTAATATCACGATAAAAAATATTTTAAATATTTAGTATATAAAAAAATAGAATAATATATATATGAGATATATAAATGAATTAAAATTAGAAACTAAGGATTTTATGTGACTAAAGTACTTAGTTTTCTTTTTATTTTTTTCTTAAAATAGATATAAAATAATATTTAAATAGAACTCTAAAATTAGTATATTAATTCTAAATACTATTTTCTTAATATTAGTAATTTAAAAAAAAAAAATCTTATTATTAGTTTTAAATTATGAATATATATACTTTTATCTTTTATTAATTTATTAATTTATTTTTTGAACCAATTTTTTTTAAAGAAAATTAAATCTCTTAAAGTCAACATGGAAAATATTGAACTTTATAAATTTTTGAAATTATTTTTCATAAAATAGATTGGTTAAATTTTTTTGGGTGTTAAAAGGGTATATTTTTAACAAGAAATATTTAAAATTTTATTTGTTGAAATATTTGAAATCTTGTTGCAATAATATAAAGCAAATTGTTTTGCATGGAGTCATTTTGTACAACTTTTCCTTCCTCACTCCAAATTTAAATCACTTTTGTGGGTTTCAATAGGTATTCTAGTACCCATATCCCTAAATCAATAAATAATAGCAAAAAAAATAAAAAATCACAATATACCCACTTAAATAATATTTATAATTTATTATTATTAATATTTTTATTAATTATTTATTCCTAATATGTAATTTCTTTTGCATAATATTTTTTTTTAATTGACCGTGAATTATTAATATATTTAATATTCTTATAATCTACTATTAGAATTGTAACTTTACATTCTAAATTTAATTCTAACTTTACATTGTTTATAATAAGAATATCTCATAATTTAATATTAATATTATATTATTATCTTTTATGTCTTTACTAAATATTTTATAATTAAAATAACAATATATTTATTGTAATAACATAATATTTTAATTTATTAGAGATATAATAGGTTTTTCATTGATTAAAGTCTATTCATTATAATATCACTAAAAATTCATATTATTTTTGTAATTGTAAAATTTGGAGAAAAAGTAGCTAATATAATGCCCAAGATATGCATACTTAAATAATATATGTATATTTAAATAATATAATTATTTAAAATATTATAGTTATTGGGGGAAGGATGGAGGGAGGGAGAGAGAGAGAGATGATAGAGGGAGAGGGACAGAGAGAGAGGAAGAACGAAGGGAGGGATAAAGAGAGAGAGAGAGAGCTAGGTAGGGTGGTGGGAATGAGGTAGAGAGGGATGAAGGGAAAATTACCTAGGTAGTGTGGGAGGGATACAGTACCTGAGAGAGTTGTCTAGGTAGTGTGGGTCTTGCATCTAAATAGAGGGACTAAGAGAGGGGAAAGAGGGAGGGAGGGAGAGAGATTAAGAGACAAAGAGAGAGAGAGAGAGAGAGAGAGAGAGAGTATCTTCTCTAATTTTTTAAAGATAAAAGGTCCTTCTAAAATCTTTTATTCTTACTTTACTTTGTAATGTATTCTCTTGGAACAACATTTGTAATTTTATGTTTATTTGTGCTTTATTGTTGGTTTAGTGCTCTAGGGTTTATTTTTTATTGATTTATGTATTTCACCTTAATTTTTCCCTATTCTACATTGGTGAACCCAAACATGAACTAGCCAGATTTGAAAGAATTTTTGAGTTTTCGGTCCACAACACATTTGTAAGGCCAAATGATGCATTTGAGAGACAATGTGATGTATTTATAGTACAACACAATGCATTTGATAGATTTTGTGATATATTTATAAAGACAAAAAACCACATTCATAGCACCAAGAGTGACATTTGCTTAACTATTCGGGAAATCATTTTATTGGTCTATTTTAATGATTTTTTATCATTTCTCAGCTTTCTAGTTTTAGGATAATTGCATTATTTCTATTTCAAGATTTTCTAAATTTTTCTAGATTTGAAGTATTTTTGTAGCTTGTAAGTTGTTCATTGCATATGTTTCAATTCTAAGTCACAATCACTTTTTAGTTCACGACAGTCACTATGTAGTGTGTTGCATTTGCTTTCCATTTTTTTGTAGTTATAATTTGATTAGCTGCATCTATGCTAGAATCGTGGGTCACATCTATGATATTTTGAGTTGCATTCGCCTGTTATTGCTAATTAGGGTTTTAATTAGGAGTTTTTTAATTTATGCTTTTCTATTTGGTAAAATAGAGGTTTTTGTGTTATTGATACTTGGTTGCCAGCTTGTGGCATTCGTAGGGACAAGAAATTACTTTTGAGACTACTAATCCATGTTCTTACAGGGCTTTATTTTTCTTTGATTTTTAAGTAGGAACATTTGGATTTAAGAATTAAAAATCAGCAAGTGGCTTTGCTTTATAACATTTTTAATTTGGGATTAAAAAGAATCATTGTTTCCTTTATATTGTGATATTTTTTGTGTTTTAAGGTGTGTTTTCTCTTCCCTCACAGGTTTTACGATCTTGAGAATAAAAAACACTTCTCAAAACTTTCATTTTCACACCACACATTTTGTTTTCCAAAGGTTAATGAATATTTTCTAGTGTGAGAAAATACATGTTTATGATCTCTTCTCACAATTTTATATGATCTTGGAGGTCAAAATAATTGTATTTGTATCAGCTTTTTATACTCCTTTAGAAGGGTAGATACCATTGAGACACATCCTAACAAAGAACTCATTGGTGACCCAAAGCGATTTTTCCCTCGGGGTGCTATATAAAAGGATAAAATGAAAGTCAAGTACAAAATCATGTTATTCTTTCTCATACAATTCCAATCCAAAAGGGGAATTACCCACATGGTATTATAAGTACCCAAGTAGGATTGGTTAAAGCCTTAAGTGGCTTGTTGGAAATTCACGAGCTCTCAAGTCACCAAGCAATGACTAGAAGACATATAGTTAGAGGTCCATCCTTATTGATTTGGTCATCCTTCCAATCTTGGAGGCCCCTATCCATCCTCTCTTACAATTAAAATATTTCATAAACCCCCTAAAGGTGTCCCTCCACTTGCGTTGACGGAGATTCTAATTTTTGGGCCTAAGATTTGTTCCCATTGGCCATTGACCTTAGGGATATGAAATGTTTTATGTGTGTGAAGTATTTTCAAATTGTGAATAGACCTATGTAAATTGGGGTGAATTATTAGGAATAGGATGTGATTAATTGCAATCCTAAACATATTTAATATATCTCCTAATTCCTTCAAAAGCGTCTCCCAACACTAGGATTAGAAAGAGATTAAATTTTAATGAAATAAACATGTAAATTGACATTTTTAATTCTTCATAAATAATAGGAGCACATGGGGCATTGACATGAAAAGTGGAACCCACCTTGTTTTAGTTAGCTATTTGGAGGATTGATAACACTTCAGTAATGCATATCTAGGTTCATACAAAATAGGGATTGATATTTACAAGAGTGAAGCGGGAATACAAGTTTAGTATAAGTTTAGTATAATTTTAGTTTAGTTTAGTTTAATTCAATTAGATTCAATTCAATTCAATTCATTTCAATTTAGTTCAATTCAGTTATGGTTCAGTTATCTTTAGTTGCATGTAGTTATTTTTATTTGTATACTAGTTAACTTGACTAATGACTTTAGTTGCATGATAGATAATAGGTGGATAATTTCAATTAAGTGGGGATGATCAATCATGCATATTTTTTGTGTAAATTGATGGAGACATATGTTTCAGTTAACAAAGATTGACTTGGGTACACCTTGGGTGCCCAAGTTGGCATCTTTCAGT
Source organism: Sequoiadendron giganteum (assembly GCA_007115665.2). NCBI lineage: Eukaryota > Viridiplantae > Streptophyta > Pinopsida > Cupressales > Cupressaceae > Sequoiadendron > Sequoiadendron giganteum. The sequence goes on along the minus strand of CM021100.1, from coordinate 490,792,108 downwards.
TATACCTTTTACATGAGAAGATATTTACAAGGCTCAGTTAAGTGGGGCCATTCTTGGGTGACAAATTTTAGGTGGAGTTTACAAGATATCTTCTTGAAAAAAGTTCAGTTAAGTGTTCAATTTGGCGTGCCAACTTTGAGGGAGAATTTTGTTTGACTTCTATTTACATGGTGGAACTCTACTTTCCAAATCTAGGTGTAGGTTTTTGACAGGAGATTTATGTTCTTGTAATTGAAAGCTCTTAGGAGTTTACAAAGCTCATAATTGTCTATTTATTGCAGCAAGTGCATAATATTTTTAAGAGATTTTTTTGTAGCGTGTGAAGAAGCATTAGTGAAGAAAACTAAATTATATCAATCAAGGATTGATACAACATTATTGTAATATTATTGTAAGTTTAAACAATATAAGCACTATTCACTCTGGTGGAGTTTTTTCTCGAAAGGGTTTGTCCACGTATATGTTCTGTCACTTCTATGTTTTCTCTCATTATTCTACAATATTTTGTCTATTTTTACAAATGATAAAATTGATCTAGATAGATTAATCATACACAAATAATTATCTACAGTCACATACTTTTACAATTTTTAATCTACAAGTTTACCTTCATTTTCAACATGAATAACCCTTGAACATACACATAACACTAATAATTTTTTTCCACTCAATAGCTAAGACTTGTTTTTAGATTTTTTATTGTGTTTGACATCACATTTCATAAAAAACCAATCCAAAAAATTCAAACTAGGGCTAAACACACTATTCATCACATCTTCCAGACTGTAAATCGTAATCTAAAAAATAAAGCACCACATTTGTTGAGAATTATGCACCACATATACAAGACAATAAAACACATTTGACACACCATGAACCACATTTTCTAGTTGATAGGAAATTCTAGTGTGGTTTTATTTTAGATCAATTCTTGATTGTAATAATCTAATTAGATTACAAAATTTCTCATTTTAGATCATTAATTCCATTCCATTTCATTAAGTTTACCATTTAATTAGCTTCATACACCTTAATTCAAATCTTGGATCACTCATTAGTTGCATACGCTTTTGTATAATTTAGACTAGGAGGCTTATCAGAGTTTTGATAAGATTATTTTCACAAATTTAGGTTATCTTGACCTTGTCACTTCATCAATAAATCTTTTTCATTTGAGTTGGTCCTTTAAACTCATGATTTTAGTTTGACATCCACTTTTTCAATCATCATCACTTTAGTCTTTGTCTTTTTTATGGTCTTAAAAATTAGATTTGGTACTTTTGACTATCTTAGTTTGGTTCGTAGTCTCTTATTAGGTCCATAAAAGTTCTTAGTCTTCACATCATAACTTTTCTCATACCATAGCCTTGATCATAAAATCAAATTTGCATACTTTAGTCATAGTCACAGTGTAGATTTTGGACCATAGTGACATTACCACATCTCAATTTCATTTATGTTCACTTTGTGCCTTAATCTTGGCTATAAGTGCATCATCATTGGGAATTTATTATACATTCGAAAACCCCAAAAATATAGAATAGTTGCATACTTTATTCCTAATCCTACCATTACAATGATTAGATTTCGTATACCATTCATCACATTTGGAAGTCTTATATGGTCCAAATGAGATTATAAAGGAAAATAAAATAAATGGACTACACCAATGAAGACCCCTTTCTCAATCCTACTAGCAACATGAAGTTTAGGTCTTTATCCAATGAGACACCTACAACATGATCATCATTTCCCAATCCTTTTAAAATGTTCACAATAAAATACATCCAAATACTTCTAACTAAAGAAGAGATTGAGGCAACAACTCGAGACCATAGTGTGGCATGGTTTATAGATGGGATGGTAGCACAAGACCCACAATGATTCCTATAAAAATTGTTACAAAGTGGAGCTAAACAACCTCATGGTTTTGATGTTAGCACAATAGCCACAACATCAATCAATGAGACTACAAAAAACCAAGGACACAATGCATATACACCCAATCACACTATCCCACAAATACATACTACCATTCCATTAGGAGGGACATCACAAAATACCACAATGGTCAATATGGCACCACTATTTGGAACACAAGGTTCACAAGCTATGACACAACCCCCTAGTACAACATTTAATCCATTGGCTCATCATCTAATGCTATGGGTGCTTCATCGTACAATCCCTTTTCAATAGGTAAAAACAAGTCAAACAACAAAATGTGACAGGTTTACATCAGTGGACCTAAGCCACAGAAAAACACCACACCAAATACCAATTTGAAATTAAATGCTAATACATCATCACAAGGTCTTTTTACAAGTATTCTCATATAGAACAAAACACAAGGGCCTTTTCAACAATAGGGTACCCAAAATCCACATGGTCAAACAAGTTCAAGCCCATTGCAAACATAATTTAAAATGAATCCTCCCCACATTTTAAAAATGGTCCAATTTTCACTCCTAACATCCCAAATCAAATTACATCCTTCACTCATAGCATTCAAAACAAAAACCTGTCACACACATTTGGGACCAACACCAATTCATCCACCCAAAATATTGAATTGCAAAACTCAAACATGGGACCATATCATAATGCAGTTGCAAACACATTGGACACATCATTGACTCAATTTGATGTCTTGAAAAACTAGATTATTACACTACAAAGACAATTCGACATCATGTAAATATCAACAAAGAAAACTTAATCATGACAAGAGTATATACATGCCTTCATTTCCTCATGACTATGTTACTACAAATTTTACCAAGTATAATGGAAAGAGGAGCTGAATGGAACATGTGAGGAAATTAGACATGGCCTGCATAGACATCACATCTGAACATACATACCTCATGAGATTATTCCCAAGGATTCTCATAGGAAAAGCACTCAATTGGTTTTCGCACTTACCTACAAGCATAGGAATGTAGGATGAACTAGCCGATAAATTTATGACACATTTTTCTTATAACATCAAAGATGAAATTACCATAGCCACATCAAGTTTCATACAAAACAAGAGGAAGATGAGTCATTTATATAATGTTTCCAAAGATGGAGAAGTTTGGCTTGTCGATGTCATTGTGAGATACTTGAGAAACAAAGGGTTGTCATATTCATATAAAACCTGGTCACAAAACTAAAATACCAATTACAAGTACATTATTACACTAAATTCACTAAGCTTGTGGTAAAGGCATTACCCTCAAAAATAAATTGATTGTAAAAGGGAAACTTAAAACTTTCAACAAAAATTAGAACACCCAAAGTACCTCAAATTACAAAAATAAGTATCAGGCTCAGAATAGGAATGTTACAAGTTATGGAGTTTTAGATGCAAAGGAAATACACAAAATTCATCCCAAAATCACCCTTAAAGGAAATAATGCATCAAATGAATCACCACATGTCCCTAAGAAAATAATAAATGCCATCCAAAACAACCAAGGACATGCACCTCAAATACATTTTCCACCAAGATGAAAATACACTCCCTTAGGGGAATCAATTGAATCCATCTTGAAAAAAATTTTGTAGTCTAAGGTCACCTAACTTCATAAGGTAAAGCATTATGATATAGGCTATTTTAAACCATCATGCTAGGATGATAATTCCTTTTGCGACTATCACCATACTAAAGGACACAAAACTTTGTAATGTCAAAAACTCAAGAACATAATCCAAGACCTTATTGAAAATGGCTTCATAGAAGTAAAACCAACAACTGAACTCCAATAGTGAGCATACCATTTTAAGAATCCTTTTCATGATCATGGGATAGGGAAAGCCTCTAGTTCATTTGCAAAGACCAATGATCAAGCTAACTTCATCCATGTTGTCTATGACTATACTATAAATAATATTTGAGTCTTGGATAACCATGATAATACCATTACCATCAAGAAGCCACTAGAATATGTTTCTATAATGTGATGAAACAAGGTGACCCTACAAGGGGCTTCCCCTAAACAACAATAAAAATCCCAATATCACCTCTTAGAGCACCAGGGGAAGATACCTACTTAGATATTTATCCTTGAGTTACTTTACATATCTCTCGAGCACAAAGCTATTCTATAAAAAGCATTGCAATATAATTTATTTCCTACTAACCTTGATGTCAATTGATTTCAAAAAATGATGGGATAATAATCCAACACTCACCACATCACCTTTTCAAACTAATACTTCTGATCACAAAAATCCAACCATAACGACCCTTTTCTCCTAGAAGTGTACATTAATAAAAATAAAATTAGATGAGTCATGGTAGATGGTGGAGTTGGATTTTTTGTACTCTAATTGGTTATGACATTAGGTTTCTTTGAAGCTTGTGTGGACTCCTCAAAGAGCATTATCATAAAGGCCTACGATGATGCATAACGCTTTTCCAAGGGTGTCATTTTTATACCTATCAGAGTTGGGTGCACTATATCAGATACCACATTCCAATTATTGGACCTGGATCTCCCCTATAACATCCCCTTTGCTGACCATGGATTCATTCTATGAATTTCATCTTATCCACATACCATTAATGCTTAAATTTTCCCACAATGGCATTGAAATCACAATAGCTAGTGATTTTGATCCTTTCTAATACTCTAATAATTTGAGAGGGACTACTGAATTTCAAGTGCATATTAATCAAGAATATTTATCCTCCATCTCATCACATTACACTGATCCAACTTCCTTGGTCAAATCATCTAATTCATTCATTGCACCTTCTAAAACCAAGATCCAGATCCATGATGTGGGATGTGGAGTGTATTATATAGACAATTCATTTTGTGCTAAGAAGTCCTCTATAGTTGAAAATGTTAATATTGCTAATGATATCTAGGCTTGCAAGAATTATGTTGAGTTCACTTCAAATCTTTGTGAAAATAAGAAAATAGATGATCGTGTCTAGATTTGCACCTTTTGGGATCCCGATGACACCTCTATATTTTCCACATATTCTCATGATCCTATGAAATATCATCCATCTCCATATCATAACTCTTTTCCTTCCATTTTGACCATCCTGGATTAGGGTATGCATCCCCTACTAATGCCTCTACTAAGCCTTACGTTAGGGTTAGAAGGAAGATATCTAAAAAGTTAAATGCAGATTTGAACAATAAAATAGAGTAATAAAACACACATAGAAGACAACACAGAGAATTTAACGTGGGTCACCCAATCTGGGCTACATCCACAAAACTGCAACCATCTAATGATTTTATTATCCAGTGAAAAACATATTACAATATTGTGAATAATGCCTTGCTACGAATCTCTATCCTAGCTACTTATAACAATCTTCTTAGAAGCTTTGAGAAATTAGGATTTACAAAGTCGGCTTTTTTCTTTTTTCAGAAAGGATATATGAAGAGTGTATAGTATAGCATGATCAGTCGCCACATACCAAAACCTTTTTGCAAGCTTCCTCTGATGTTAACAGTGCCAAAAAGGATAGTCCCAGAGAATCAATTGAGTGTATCGCTATTCTCTTTTATGAACCATTCATTCTTGTCACCTCACCTATCTCATTGATCTCATCCATCTCACCCATATCCTCCCACCTCATAAATATGGACCAACAAGTAGCACCTCAAGAAAATAACAAGGATAAAGCTCGAGAATCAAAGGAGAAATTTTATTCTTCAAAACGAGATCTAGAATCAAAAGAAAGAATACAAAGAAAGAAAGATCAAGAAAATTCCTCTATTCAAAATCAAAAGCTATTGGGAAAATAAAAGATAAAAATAAAATCCAAGAATGAAAGTAAGAAAAAATTGATATCCAATTACGCCTCTTCATAAAAAAATAATTGGGTGCATCTATCAAAGAAGAATTTCAAAAGAAAAATCCGTTCATCCAAAGTCTCCATCCTCATCACTTTCACTCAATACATACACTCTATTAAATCCATCCATATTTTCACATCCATCATATCACTCCATCTCCCTTGGTGATTTTCTTTGATGGACCTTTGACGACGACCCCTTCATGTACTATAACTTAGTGGTCACCCAAACTCCTTTTTGTATGAAGCCTAAGGGCCCATATAGTTTGTACAATAGGAATCATACCCTAGCTCCCTTCACTCACCAGATTAGCCACCCTATGCATCCATCATTCACACCCTTCATCCAACATGGTCATCCAAATTTGAGTTGAATTAGTTGGGTACATACATTGTAATGGCAGTATATGGGTCTGGTGAATATTAGCTTTCAACTCGAGAAGGTGAACCATTGTTAGAACCTAACAATAGTCTGAATTTACACAAGTTCTACACCTTGCTTCACAAAGCCATGTCAAAACCTAAAATCAGAAAGATAAATTAAAATTGTCACCTTGACAAAAACTTGGCAAAGAAAAATCTTGGTGATGCATAAAAAATTACCATAGTACCATAGTGAAAACCAGACAAACATGCACCATGGATAGTTGGTCTTGTCTCCATCATCTATTATCATTCTATTTGGTTTTCTACTCTTGCTCATAATAAATTCACCTTCAAAATTTCTCACGACATCAATAATGACACTTTGTTGTCCTTCCCATAGCCTATAACAGTTGACATTTCACATGTAGTCACCTTCCATATCCATCCTTAACAAGGCTTATTTGATCCCATACCTAATAATTTTATCCTATACCTAACTGGGGGCAAGTACTTTACTCATGTCTTCAATGGATCCTAGACTTGGTATAAGAGGTTACTATATCAAAAATCCAAAAAAATAGAAAACCTCAAAAATCCAAAAAAAATTAGAAAACATTTTAAAACTCCAAAAACATTAAAATATTCAAAAAATCTAAAAACATCCAAATAAATTTCAAAATCCCAAAAAAAAATTCAGTGTCAAGTCATGTTGGTCAAAGTTCATCGAACTACATTTCCTCTAGGTGTATAACATAGGCAAGGCAATCAATTGATGAGCCCTCGAGACACTAAGTCAATTCTATAGGGTCTTTCAAATAAATTCAACCATCATGCATAATAAAATTGTCTATGGTCACATAAATTCAAACTATAATGTTTATGTGCATTGCTATGTAGGTAACTTGGCCATCTTTGATGAGCCCTCGAGGCACTAAGTCAATCCTTTAGGGTTTTTCAAGTCAGTCACTAGTTGTAGCATAATCAATCAAACACATTGATCACACGTGAGTAACTATCTAAGTCTTAATCAAATCATGAATCGATAGACTAACTATTCAACTAGTATTCAAACCAAATTGATCAATTGCCTAATCAATCAAACATCAAAATTGTCAATCAATGGTCTTATACTACAGTTGCCATTTTTGAAACTAGACTCAACTTCTTATACAACTTACCGAATTTCTCAAAACAAGACCAGATCCTACTATTTGTCTTATAAAAGATGTCTCCATCTTAAAATTAGACATTGTCATCATTTTCCTTATAAAGGTGGTTGCATGATTGAAACCACACTAGACATCTTATATGACATGTTTCCTCTACTAAAACTAGAAATTTTCAATCGCTCAACCCATCCATCCATCACTCAATCAATCTCATCAAATTCTATTAGCAAACAAACACTAGAAAACAATCCAAAGGGTTGTTGAATTTGTTGGTCCAATTTGTCTTTTCTTTTTTTCTTTTTTTTAGGTCATGTTTTAAGCCACCTCGAGGATGTCCCAAGAAGGATTTATAGGAGTGATGATGTCTCATTACTTGATTTTATTTTAAATATTTTTTGTGTTTGTTTTGAAAAAATACTGGGGAAACCTTTCTCCTAGTATGAGCCATGGCATTCCTTGTTTGTTATCTGTTTGATTTACAAGTGGATTACTTTGCACACCTTGGTCTATGTCATACCATAGTTTTTATTGTCCATTTGTCAAATTTTTAGTGCTAAATGATGATTACATGCATTTCTTAGCATCTCTTCATCAAAATATCAATCTTTCTTTGTCTCCACTAACTCCACATTAACACTTCTTCTATCCGCATATTGACGGTGTCTTGTGATATACAAAAATATCCTACATAGATAATCATGTTAGAAGCATGTGGGAATCATCATAAAACTATTAGTTCATCCATATTGCATACGAAAATACAAAATATTGATAGCATTTCACCATAGGAATCATATATGTATCCACATAGGCATTGCATGTCATAATCATATCATATGATCTTGAATACATAATTCATTAAGCATACATCACATTGTATATACATAACATTTACATAACATGAGAACCATACATCACATTGCATATGCATTAAATTTCCCTAAAATGAATATAAATCATACATAGCATTACATATATCATTGCATCCATAATCATCACATCATAATCATAATGCAACCATAACATCATAACGATTAAGTACATATAAGTATAAAAAATACATTAGGCATCCATAATGCATAATAACATATAGAATCATCACATAACCATATAAAATACACAAAACATCATAATGTATCCATCATATGAAATAAAACAATGCATATAATATAAGGCATTAATAGGGATAAATTTAAGGACCCCCCTTCGACGAAGGTGTAAAATCCTAGAGAATATTGTATACTTCCTGATAAAAATATTAATTTTATTGGCAAATTTTTTTTGTTTTTCATGAAAAAAATAATCTCAATTGGTGAATCTTTTGTAATTGCTAGAAGTCTATGGAAAATTCTAGTGAATTGCAATTGTTTTAAACCCAATAAAATATTTTCATTGGCAATTAAAACCTATTTACAAATCAATAAAATATTTCCATTGTTGAATTAAAGGTGTTTTCAAACCAACAAGATATTTATATTCATGAATAAAAGCTATGCTCAAAAAAATAAAATATTTTTTTGGGTGATTCAAAAATGTTTTCAAACCAAAAAAATAAAATTCATTGGTGAATTAAACCTATTTTCAAATGAATAAAAAAAAACATTGGTGAATTAAACATAATTTCAAACCAATCGAAAAATTCATTGGCGAAATAAAGTGCTATGCCAATAATAAATCATAGCGTGGATGGAAAAAATATCAAATTCTACATATTATTCTATTTTGGGACAAATTTTCCATACATCCAAATTCCTTCATAAAGTGTTTGGATTGGGGACAAGTATCAACATATTCATTATGTCTGAAGCTAGATGTTAGCACAAATCAATATAACCCATGATCGTTTGATGAATTTTTTATGGACAACTATTGTTGCATTCTTAAAGCAAATGTCTAAAGCACTAGACTTGTGAATCCAAACCTCTAGAATAGCACTAGAACCATTAGATTTCCAAAAATAAATGGTTGAAATTTTATTACTTATTAAATCACTTAAAGTCATGACACCCAGAATATATTTTATTGTTGACTAGCTACCAATAGTTGAAGGTCGCTTAAGTTATGACTTATGACTTTGGAGTCATCATTGTGACCTGCCCCTTGACCTAGATGATTACTAGTTCCATGGATTATAAAATTCAGGTGACAAATATTTGCTCATGAAAATCAATGGTTGAGATCGGCGATTAACTATCGGGCGACTCCCACAGGCCCGCACTACTAAGAAGGTGATATCATTAGTTTTTTGTGGTAATGAAAGATTATGGAATCTTTCCTTAGTGGGACCTAGCTTGAGCTCATGGTTAATGGTTTAAAAGGAATCAACGATTATCACAAGATGGATGATTGTAGTTTCATTTTGGAAGAAAATTTCTGAAGCACTAGACTTGTGAATTCGAACCTTCAAAATAATTCTAGAACTGTTAGATTTTAAAAAATCTTTGGTTGACATTTTATTATATTTTAAATGACTAAAAGTCATCACTCAATTTTTTCAAAATAATATTGTCACATCAAGTGGTGAATTATAAGTAAGTGTTGATTATTTGATGTGATTTTCTTTATTCTAAATTCTATATATACTTGACCAAATTGATGTTCTTCATATCATTTATAATATACTTGGTTTTTCTTTCTTTCTTCTATTTTCTCAATTTAATTTTGATATGGATTTGCCATGGCATGTCAGGCTACCCAAATATTTTTAGGAGAAAAGAAGCGATGATGCATACAAAAAATGAAAGCTAGGTATTGTTTTACAATTCCTTGTGTGTAGGTTGAGGATGATGTAAGAATAATTATGGGTAGGGAATGGCTTCAGAACAACCCTTGTGATCTACATTCTGAGGTAACTTTAGATTTCTTGTCCAACAGCATGGTTGTTTTTCTCGATAAAGATTTTGTGAAGATACTAGAAATATGTTATTTGTAACCTTTCATTTATTCTATTTCTTCATTAGAGTTGGAACTGGGCATTACACTTTTGAAAGTGGGTTAACACCTATTTGTGGAATTTTATAGAAAGTGGAATTGCATGCTTCTACAACGCTAGCTCTTGCCCTAGTTAATATGAGATGTGATCTGCTATGTTATATGAAAAAATGAATCATTAAAGAGTATGGAGCTTTGGAGGAAAGTTTGGGTGATTCCCTTTTCTTCTTTGTTGTTACTTTTTTAACTACAATTCACCTTTTTCTCAAACACCCAGTTGAGGGCCTCTTCTATTGTTACATATTTTTTTAGTAATGAATTGTGTCTATGTTTTATTGTATAATGTAATAGTTCTTGTATTTTGTGACTATTTTTTTTGTCACGGTTAGTGGATTTATGGCCAAGATGGCTATGTAGTATGTACTTCAGCCTTCAACTACTTAAATTAAAATAATTTTCATGTCTCCATTCTTGTAAATTCCTTTTTCTTTGGTCAATATAAAAATGTGGCTTTTAAAACTAATAAGTGAGTGAGATTTATTGTGACTTATTAGTGGACATTTAAAATCATTAAGCTCCCACAAGCCATTTATTTCTCTCTTTTTAATGCTTTGAAGTACTCTACTTGCCATTTAACTCTCAATATTTTTATCAATTTTTGCATATCTACTTGATTTTCTTTGATTAAAGAAAATTTGGTTGTGGTACCACAAATTAATGCCATATGTACATCTGAAGTGCATATGGCTTGATGTACTCTACCTTTCATTTAATTCTCAATATTTTTATTGATTTCCCCATATCCATCATATAGTCTTTCATTGAACAAAATGGGTGGTAATCATCTAGGTCAAGGAGCCGATCACAATGATGACTCTAAAGGCATAAGTCATAACTTAATCGACCTTCAACTATTGGTAGCCAGTCAACAATAAAATATTATTTTGGGTGTCATGACTTTAAGTGATTTAATAAGTAATAAAATCTCAACCATTCATTTTTTGGAAATCTAATGGTTCTAGTGTTATTCTGGAGGTTTGGATTCACAAGTCTAGTGCATTAGACATTTGCTTCAAGAATGGAACTACAGTTGTCCATAAAAAAATCATCAAATGATCATGGGTTATATTGATTTGTGTTGACATTTGGCTTCAGACATAATGAATATGTTGAAACTTGTCCCCAGTTTGGACACTTTATGAAGCAATTTGGATGTATGGAAAATTTTTCCTAGAATAGAATAATATGTAGCATTTGATATTTTTTCCATCCAGGCTATGATTTATTATTAGCGTACCACTTGATTTCGCTAATTAATTTTTCTATTGGTTTGAGATTATGTTTAATTCACCAATGGTTTTTTTTATTCATTTGAAAATAGGTTTAATTCACCAATGATTTTTATTTTTTTAGTTTGAAAACATTTTTGAATCACCCACAAAAATATTTTATTTGTTTGAGCATAGCTTTAATTCATGAATAGAAATATCTTGTTGGTTTGAAAACACATTTAATTCACCAATGGAAATATTTTATTGATTTGTAAATAGGTTTTAATTGCCAATCAAAATATTTTATTGGTTTTTAAAAAATTGCAATTCGCTAGAATTTTCCATAGACTTTTAGCGATTACAAAAGATTCACCAATTGAAATTATTATTTTCGTGAAAACTAAAATAATTGCCAATAATATTATTTTTTCTATCAGGAAGTATACAATATTCACTAGGATTTTACACCTTCATCAAGGGGGGTTTCTTAAATTTATCCCTATTATTGCCTTATGCTATATGCATTGTTTTATTTCATATGATGGATGCATTATGATGTTTTATGTATTTTATATGGTTATGTGATGATTCTATATGTTATTATGCATTATGGATGCCTAATGTATTTTTTATACTTATATATACTTAATCGTTATGATGTTATGGTTGCATTATGATTATCATATGATGATTATGGATGCAATGATATATGTAATGCTATGTATGATTTCTATTCATGTTAGGGAAATCTAATGCATATCCAATGTCATGTATGTTTCTCATGCTATGTAAATGTTATGTATATACAATGTGATGTATGCTTAATGAATTATGTATTCAAGATCATATGATATGATTATGACACGCAGTACCTATGTGGATACATAAATCATTCCTATGATGAAATGCTATCAATATTTTTCATTTCCTTATACAATATAGATGAACTAATATGTTTATGATAATTCCCACATGCTTCTAACATGATTATTTATGTCAGAGGACACCATCAGTATGTGGATAGCAGAAGTGTTAGCATGGAGTTAGTGGAGACAAAGAAAGATTGATATTTTGATGAAGAGATGCTAGGAAATGCATGTAATCATCATTTAGAATTAAAAATTTGACAAATGGACAATAAAAACTATGGTATGACATAGACCAAGGTTTGCAAAGCTATCCACTTGTAAAACAGATAGATAACAAACAAGGAATGCCATGACTCATACCAGGAGAAAGGTTTCCCTAGTATTTTTTTCAAAACAAACACAAACAAAAATTAAAAGAAAATCAAGTAATGAGAGATCATCACTCCTATAAATCCTTCTTGGGAAATCCTTGAGGTGGCTTAAAACATTACTGAAAAAAAAGAAAAAAAAAAAGACAAATTGGACCAACAAATTCAACAACCCTTTAGATTGTTTTCTAGTGTTTGTTTGCTAATAGAATTTGATGAGATTGATTGACTGATTGATGGATGGGTCGAGGGATTAAAAATTTATAGTTTTAGTAGAGGAAACACATCATATAAGATGTTTAATCTAGTTTCAATCATGGAACCACCTTTATAAGGAAAATGATGACAATGTCTAATTTCAAGATGGAGACATCCTATATAAGACAAATGGTAGGATTTGGTCTAGTTTTAAGAAATTAGGTAAGTTGTATAAGAAGTTGATTCTAGTTTCAAAAATGGCAACTGTTGTATAGGACCATTGATTGACAATTTTGATGTTTGATTGATTAGGAAATTGACCGATTTGGTTTGAATACTAGTTCAATAGTTAGTCTATTGGTTCATGATTTGATTGAGACATAGATAGTTACTTGTGTGTGATCAAAGTGTTTGATTGATTATGCTACAACTAGTGACTGACTTGAAAAACCCTAAAGGATTGACTTAGTGCCTTGGGGGCTCATCAAACTTGAATTCCTATGTAGAAAACCATGAACAAGGGTTTTGGGGGTTCTCTTTTCCATTCTTTGTTTTGGAGTTGTAATTTTGGCTTGAGAGCTCTTGGATTTGGCTTGGGGGATTGGAGAGAAAGCTTACAGGAGGATTTGTGCTCTTTCTCATCACTTACTTTCAAAGCTTAGATTGAGGTAAGATTTCCACATCTTTTTATTCTTGTGTTTTTAAATTTGTAAGCTATGTACATGTATTTCGGAAATGTTTCTTTTAAATTTTGTTTTGTGGGGAAAGGGTTGTAATGGGATAAGCTCACCCAAATTTGGGAAGAGCATCCCAAGTTGGGGATGGTTGGAGTAGGAACCTCCATGGGGACATGTTATTCCTCCTTATAATAGAGAGGTAAAAGAAAGGGTATGAGTACCCATATGTTTTGTGAAATGTGAAAGGTGGCTTGGGTGGATAAGAAAATGTGAAGGAAGGGTTGCTAATGAAAGATTGAAACCTTGTGATTGTTGGTTATGGTGTATATTTATTGAGTCCCCAAAATGGAGTGCGTAGTCCACCCTCCAGTCCTCATTTGAGTTCATAATGGACTCTTTGTTATGTGAAATTTCCCTTGGAAGGGTGTGAAAATTTTATGTGTATTTTGGGTGTTAAATGTTAGTTGGTTTGCATGACTGTGCCTGGTTCCCATGTTTCCTCCTAGTTTGGGGGTGGTTGGTTTTCCAACCAAAGGTTGGGAGGTGAGCTCCCCATTGGCCTATAGAAGAGATTTTGTGCCTTGTAAAGTTGCAGGTTTGAACATCTCATTGCTTGGAAACAACTATGTTCCTTGGTGATCCATATTTGGACTATCCTTTGGAGAAATTTTCCATCATAGAGTTAAATGCCATAGACATGATGGGCTATTATAGTGAGCTTGTGATAATCTGTTGTTAATATGTAACTGTTGTATGAAGTATATCCTTAGGGAAGAAAACTGCTACTCTACGTAGTATGTATGGAAGAGTGACAAGAGTAAATGTTGTATAAAATAAAAGGAAGAAAGGAATATTTTACTTTGTTATTCTATTTTAAAAGATAGCTTTACACCTTATTGTTCTGTTAGGAGAAGGAAGACTTTCATGTATCTATAAATAAGTGAGTAGCTGCATATTTTATTTAAAATAAATAAATAAACTTTATCTGTTGTTCCTGAGATTAAATGTGTTTGGAATATGGAAGAAAATTATTTTAAGGCCTATGTAGATGTGCATATTGAGAAACTGAAGGCCCTAACCCTTTGTTGTTTTGTATTAAAATAAACTCAAGATTGTTGTTCTTTTGCAAAAAGAAAAGAAAAGAGAAGTTGTATTTTATAGATCCACTGCTGTGAAAATTAGGTGAAAGATTAGAACGATACATACAGGTCAAGAAAAGATCATTTCCTTACCATTTTAGTAAAAATAAAATAAAATTGTGCAGAGTAACTGTTGTGCAAAGTAAATACTATTTGAAAATCTGTTGATTATTGTAAATATGTAACATTAAGGGATCTTTAATTTACCCTTGCATTACAATATTGTGCATTATTTTGAATTTGCTCATTCTTGCAAATTTGATATATGCAAGTATATTATTGGGTTTGCTAGTTATTGATAAAACAAAAATAAAAACAAGCAGAATATTTCTTACTACTCAGAATATATATAAAAAAAAAAAAAATAGACACAATAGTGTGACATTAGCTATAAACATACTTCAAGGTAAAACTCGGCTAGATCTGTAACAAGAAATATCTAGGAGAAGTATTAAGTTGTTATTGAGGTGAAATCATATCACTATAAAATAAAGTTTAGAACATTCATTGCTACACTCCAAGATAAAATAAAGTTAGGATCTACTAATGGACATTCTTAAAAACATGAGTTACATTTAAAATAAGGAAAATATTAACATAGAAGGGAAGTTAAACGGAAATAAATAAATAAATGTATTAGCAATGGTGGAGAAAGTCATATCCATCTCCCATGCAGGATCATGATGAGGACGCAACCTCTATGGAGGATTTCCCCCTCACTGAAGGCATAACTCCTTGCCCAACTGGTCGCCTCTCTTCCTGTAAATCTCTACCATATTTTATGCAAACTAAAAACATAAATAAAACAATATAATGTTTAACAGGCAAGACAATAGTCTGAGACCTTTTGTCTACAAGCACACTATTCCTCTACCGCCATTCGTTAACCGTATCCAATGGCTTGCTTCTTCTCAGTCCAATAAATAAAACAAACTAAGAGACCCTACCGAGATCAAATAAGTTTTGACCTGCGACCTCCAATAAGAAAGGTAGTGAGGTTTTGGTTGCGCCGCCTGCATTAACAAGATAAAGAAAGTTAGGTTTAGGATAGATATCATAATCATCAGAGGGAGATCATTAGTAAATGCCCTTATGTTTCCGTTCATCAGTCAAAATGGACGTGTATTGTTATGAAATGAAGTTATTAGAAATCTGTAATGTGATGTTCCACCAACCAGGTCGGTTGCATAGTTAAACCTATATTTGATACATTATGTAAACTATTTGTATGTCATTCGCTTGGCTGAGTGGACCTTTCACGTGTTACTGTTATTGCCTTAGTAAATCACTTTTATAGCTGTTGTTACCCATCCTGACATTGAGTTAGTCAAACTCTCTACCTCGCCCAATGATCATCATGTTACAGATAGTATTATAAATTTGTCAGTATTGTTTCCCCCTAGGATAAATATATATTTGACTCACAGTAATTCCGGTTCCAGACCATTTTGATCAAATGCAATAAAAGTGTATTACGGTGTTTACATGTAAATTTTGATCTGATGTCATACCTACCAACAATCATAATATTTCTACGAAGTATTTTTTGCGTCCAATCCAGTATTATTCCACTTAATTCCCCTTTCATTGAACATGTAATGCATAATATTGTCTTATTAACGTTAATTAATATCGCATATGTGCTTTATCGAAAACGTAGGTAAACATCAATCAACCGTTGTTCTTCAAGTTTTCATGTAGTCCCTCATGCGAATTACTCTTTAAGCATTTAAAAAAAAACAGCGTGGGGAACCTTGGATATGATTCTCCTTCAATAAAGGAGAGAAGAATATGTTCCCTTATTCTTACAAGATAATCTAATAGTTTTATATAAGAATAAATATCGAGGAAGAGCTCCACGTAATATTAGGGAGCCTTTAATATAAAATAAAATAAAATAATAGTTCCCTTTATTTAATATCTTTCCCCCTCTCTTATTTAAAGCAAAATAATAATATCTACTATGTAGTAGAGTTAATGTATATTTATTTGTGTATAAGCTACTTCCCATTCTTATTATTATTAACTTTTATTTCTTAGCGTATATAATTAATACATATTAGTTAATTGTTTATTTATTTAAGGAATTGTTAAATTTTAAATGTCTATTTAAGGAAAAGTAAATAATTAAATTAATAATAATTAAATAAAAATATATTAAAATTTTATATTTAGAATAAATTAAAAATATTTATGTATTTGAAATTTGAATTTGATACTAATGTAAATTTTATAAACTTTGTGTTTGTAAATTTTGTATTTGTGTGTGATGGTCTCCTCCTTCACCCACTCTTTTAAATACCCTCTCCCCACCCTCGGGCTTCATGTCTATGATGTCCTTACTTGGACCACGACATTCAATGCATGTAGCTAGTTGACAAGTGCAACACATTATAGCACATAGTGAGTGGTTAATGGCTCCTTTTCCAAAAAAATAAATTGTTAGTTGTGTTTTGCCCTAATGTTAATTTTGGGAATTACATTTTGGTATCAGAGCCCAAGTTCCAACACTGGGAACTCTGGGCGTATGTGTTCACTATGTTAATATGTGTTATGATGTTGTTATTCACACTCGTCTACCAGCGATAGAGGAGGGTCCTAGACCAGACCATACACAACACTCGACTGAGGTACACAAGTCAGAGCACAAAGAGCGTAGTAGGAGTCCCCCTCGCATTCCTGGGGAGTGTAATGATTGGGTGAAAGGGGATCAATTCATCTAGATCCTCCACCATAGGTTTCCCATCCTCAGGTACCAGATGAGGGTAGAGCATATCGAGATCCAAGGTATCAGATTCATGAGTTGATGCGACTGAAACCACCCAATTTTGAGGGATTTATAGATGGAGTAGAGGCTGAGTCCTAGCTTCTTAGCCTTGAGAGGTGCATAGGACTACGTGCATATGCAAGCAATCTAAAAGCACATGTTGTGAATTCTACTACTTCGAGGTTCAGCATCTATGTGGTGGCACTAGGAGGAGCGTAAAAACCACCTATCCTTAGATACTCTCACCTGGGAGACATTCTTAGAGCACTTTCGAGCACGCTACTTATCTAAGCATTTCAGACAACACCGCATCGATGAGTTCCATGACTTGCATCAGAGGAGCTTATTAGTAGCATAGTATGTGAGCCAATTTTTGGAGTTGTTACAGTATGTGGATTATCTGCATGACGAGAAGCTTCTTGTCAACTATTTCATTAGGGGTCTAAATGTGAGTATATCAGGACCAGTTCACATGGCTGATACAAAGAATCTTTGGGTTGCTATGGAGAAGGCCCTTATAGTAGAGGAGATTCAAGGGAAACCTCAAGATGCATGAGACCGGTTTCAGAACCGCAACCACACTCCACAGTCACATATCTTTCGACGACATCCCCTTCCTTCGAAGGGACAATTCAAGCCTCAATTTAGACCACCAAGGCCACCGCAACAGCAACAACAGAGTCAGAGGCCTAGGCCTCAACAAAGCTCACAGGGTGGCCACTTTAGGCCATGGTAGCCACAAGGTTCTTGACGTGATCAGCATTCACAGACACAAGGTGTCACCCCAACGCGTTCACAATAGTCCTCTTGGGGTGGATTTAGGGGTTCTAGTAGGACTGGGGGACAACTACCCAGCAGGGCATAGTCGGCTCAGGTGTATACTCGAGGTCCTTGTTACGTATGTGGTGCAATGGGACATCTTGCTATGGATTGCCCTCATGGACCTACAATTAGAGGACAACAGGTAGGAGGTTCTAAGCAGACAATGGGAGATGTGGGAAAGTCCCATAGAGTTTTTGCGGCAGTCAAGAATTGCCAAGTTGAGCATCAGGCTACTGTCATTGAGACACCAGGTATGATTGGTGATATTCATGTTTCTGTTTTGTTTGATTCTAGAGCATCTGATTCTTTTATTTTACTCTCTATAGTGGAGCATAGTAGGATAGTGGCATCTAGACAGGACAATAGGTGGGAGGTTGAGTTAGCTTTAGGAGCTAAGGTTCTTGTACATTCTGTAGTCACAGACTATCCACTACGATTGGGAGATTGGACTACTTCAGTAGACCTTGGTGTTACTCCATTAGGCTCCTATGGAGTAGTTTTGGGTATGGATTGGCTTGACACACATTGAGCTAAGGTAGATTATCATTGTAGGGTAGTTGAGTGTGTAGATGACCATGTTACAGTAGTGGAGATTATAGGTGTACAAAGGCCCATATCTCCTCACATGATATCTTCTATGCAACTTAAGCGGTGTATGCGAAAGGGATGTCAGTTATTTGCCATTACCATTAGTGATAGGACTGAGGAGGGGTCAGAGACATCTTTGGATGATCATCCCATCCTTAGGGAGTTTGCAGATGTATTCCCTTCAGATTTACTATGTATGCCACCTGACGCGGGAGATTGATTTTCACATAGACTTATTATCAGGAGTTGAGCCAGTATCACGTGCACCATATAGGATGACCACTCATGAGCTTAGTAAGCTCAAATTATAGTTGGAGGAATTGTTAGAGAAAGGTCATATCCATCCAAGTGTCTCACCTTGGGCTGCTCTTGTCATCTTTGTTAAGAAGAAGGATGGATCCCTTCGACTTTGTGTGGATTAAAGACAGTTAAATAAGGTGACGATCAAGAACCGTTACCCTCTTCCAAGGATCGATGATCTATTGGATCAAATATAGGGTGCTAGAGTGTTCTCTAAGATTGATCTTAGGTCTAGATATCATCAGTTGCAGATTATAGATGCAGATATAAATAAGACAACCTTCAAGACTAGGTACGGTCATTATGAGTTTATAGTGCTACCATTCGGTTTGACAAATGCCCCTGCGGTATTCATGAGTCTCATATATGGGGTATTTCGTACCTTCCTAGACTGATTTATGATAGTGTTCTTGGATGACATTATGGTATATTCACATTCAGAGGAGGAGCATGAGGAGCATCTATGTCAGGTGTTACAATGTTTGAGAGAGCATCAGTTGTATGGCAACTTGTCTAAGTGTGCCTTCTTTCATTCAAAGGTTCATTATCTTGGGCACATTATATCAGGTGATGGTATCTCCATAGATCCATTGAAGATTAGAGCAATTATAGAGTGGCCAACACCTACCATAGTGACAGAGGTCAGGAGCTTCATGGGCTTAGCAAGTTATTATCGATGTTTTGTTGAGAGCTTTTCTAGGATTGCACACCCTATTACTTCCCTTCAATGGAAAGGGCAGAAGTTTGAGTGGACAGAGCAATGTGAGAGGGCTTTTTAGAATCTTAAGGAGCCTCTTACTAGTGCTCCCATCTTAGCAGTACCAGATCCATCAGTAGATTTCATGGTATGTATTGATGCCTCGTTGGATGGTTTAGGAGCAGTGCTTATGCAAGAGGGTAGAGTGATCGCATATGAGTCGCGAAAACTCAAAACCCATGAGATGAACTACCCTACTCATCACTTAGAGTTGGCAGCAATAGTTCATGCATTAGTCTATTGGAGACATTTTCTCTTAGGACACCACTTCAAGCTTCATTCAAATCATCAGAGCTTACAGTATATCTTCACACAACCAAATCTAAATGCTCGTCATAGGCGTTAGAAGGAATTCCTTTGTGAGTATGACTTTGATGTCCATTACATCAAAGGGAAGGAGAATGTTGTAGCAGATGCCTTGAGTAGGAGGAGACATAAGTTATCATCCATATCATTAGGCACAGATTTGAGGGGGTGCATTCTTCAACACTTATCAGAGGATGAGTGGTAAAGAGAGGTACATCATGAGATACAGTCATAGAGAGCCCTCAAGGGAAACTTTATTGGGTACACATTAGAGTTAGATGGGTTGTTGTGTCATAGAGGTTGTATCTATGTACCTAACATTGGTGATCTTCGTAAATTCATCTTATTAGAGGCACATAGGGCACCATATGTAGCGCATCCTGGGGTGAAGAAGATGCATGTCGATCTTTGACAGTTATACCATTGGGCAAGGATGTGACGTGACATGCAGAGTATGTGACTCGTTGCCCTGAGTGTCAGAGTCAAGGTAGAACACCAGCATCTAGCAGGATTATTGTACCCACATGATATCCCTGAGTGGAAATGGGACACCATTTCGATGGATTTTATTGTTTTTCTACCTTTGTCTTCACGTCGTCATGATGCCATCATGGTGACTGTTGACAAGTTGACCAAAGTGGCCCATTTCTCACCAGTGCATACAACTTATACAACACCAGTAGTTGTGAGGGTATTTATTGATGAAATTGTTAGATTACATGGAGTTTCTCGTAGGATCATTTCAGACAGAGATTCACTTTTCACATCCTTACTTTGGACTTCATTTCAGCAAGCATTGGGCACCAAGCTCAACTTCAGTTCAGCTTACCATCCTAAGATAGATGGCCAGACAGAGAGGGTTAATCAGGTGTTAGAGGATATGTTTGCATGTATGTGATGGATCATCAGTCCCGATGGGAGGAGTACTTATATTTGGTTGAGTTTTCTTATAATAATGGGCATCATAGTTCCTTGGGTATTCCATCTTATCAGGCCTTGTACGGTAGACCATGCAAGACAACTTTGAGTTGGGATCGCATAGAGGATAAAGTGGCGATTGGGCCAGAGATGATACAGGATATGGAGCAGCAAATGGATTTGATTAGGTAGCACCTTTGGGAGGCACAGGATTGACAAAAGAAGTATGCTGATGCTAAGAGGGTTGATCAAAATTTCTTAGTAGGAGATCATGTATTCTTGAGAGTGCGTCCACACAAGAGTCCAATTCATTATGGAAAGGGCTCTAAGCTTGCACCTCAGTTTGTAGGCCCATTTGAAATTTTGGAGCGGATAGGTCCCGTAGCTTATCATCTAGCCTTGCCACCTAGCCTGTCGCGTATCCATCATGTATTTCATGTATCGGTATTGTGACGCTATGTGCACAATGACTCTCATGTTTTTGATTGGGATGCCTTGCAAGTGGAGTCGAACGGACAGCTAGCCTTGGAACCCATCCGTATTTAGGCTCAATGGACGTTGTCCCTTCGAGTTCGAGAGCTAGACTAGGTTAGGGTGCAATGGGATTGATATGATGAGGTTGCTGCCACTTGGGAGGATGCTTCACAATTGAGGGCTTTATACCCCCACCTCTTTGATAACTTCCAAGAAGAAGTTCATTACTAGAGGGGGAGGATGTGAGGTCCACCTCTCTGATACATTTATTGCTTAGACTATTTTGAGTTTTAGTATTATTGACTATGTTTGGTGATACCATTTAAGATATGATATTTTAGACAATTGAGTTTTTATGATGGTTTTATTATGAAGTTTAAACATTTGAATTCTTATGATGATTAGATTATGGGTAGGCTACATGCTTAGTTAGCTTATTGTGATGGTTGACCAAATTTTATGCTAGATGTTGTGGTTGTTCAATTTGGTTTTGGAATGATGAATAAATGAAATATGTGATATGAATGAACCACATTGTAGTTTGAAATTAAGGTAAACAAATTGGAGATGATATTTGATTAGTGATTTTTCCAATTATTATATGAGATATATATATGCTATGTGAAATTCTGAAACTTGAGTATATGAAATGGTGATTCAATTCTTTTGATATATGATTTATTTCAATGAAAACTTATGTATATGAAATGGTGATTCAATTGTTTTGAAATATGATTTATTGGATGGAATAGTGTGTGCATTGAGTGTGCAAGTACACTTTCCATGGCCAATGGAAATTGGAGGTAATTTTGGGAACCCTTAGTAATTAACTAGTGAAATCGAGCTATAGTCCATATGAAGGGACTATAGTTCCATTTTGTAATGTATTTTATTCATCATGTTGTTTGTGAATGTTTGTAAGTGATTTTTATTTCTATGTCAATCCACCTAGATGGTGAGTTGTCCATCCAAGTGGACAAACTCGGATTTGAACTTTAGGGCACTTTTTGGGGGTTGAAAAGATATCTTTTTAAAGTATTTTTATGGGTTTAAGGTCCTTAGGTCAAGTACCTAGGGGTTAGGTACCTTTTTAGCTCAAAATTTCAAGTTAATTCCATGATTGGGCACTCTTTTTGAGGCCCTAAAAAGGTTTGACGAAATTAAGGTTTTGAGAAGTGGGATGGGGACTAGTCCCTTTCCACTCCCACTTCTCTATGTGTCCTGGAAGTCTCCCAAGTTCTCACACATGTGTGAGAACACATGGGTGAATATGCTTGGGAGAGTGAATGGATGAGTGGCAAATGTCACTTCCCCATTCAAAGGAATTCAAACTTGAATTCCTATATAGAAAACCATGAACAACGGTTTTGGGGGTTCTCTTTTGCATTCTTTGTTTTGGAGCTCTTGGATTTGGCTTGGGGGATTGGAGAGAAATATTGGAGGAGGATTTGTGCTCTTTCTCATCACTTACTTTCAAAGCTTGGATTGAGGTAGTATTTCCACATCTTTTTATTTTTGTGTTTTTAAATTTGTAAGCTATGTACATGTATTTGTGTATTTTGGAAATGTTTCTTTTAAATTTTGTTTTGTGGGGAAAGAGTTGTAATGGGCTAAGCTCACCCAAATTTGGGAAGAGCATCCCAAGTTGGGGATGGTTGGAGTAGGAACCTCCATGGAGACATGTTATTCCTCCTTATAATGGAGAGGTAAAAGAAAGGGTATGAGTACCCATATGTTTTGTGAAATGTGAAGGGTGGCTTGGGTAGATAAGAAAATGTGAAGGAAGGGTTGCTAATGAAAGATTGAAACCTTGTGATGGTTGGTTATGGTGTATATTTATTGAGTCCCCAAAATGGAGTGCATACTCCACCCTCCATTCGCCATTTGAGTTCATAATGGACTCTTTGTTATGTGAAATTTCCCTTGGAAGGGTGTGAAAATTTTATGTGTATTTTGTGTGTTAAATGCTATTTGGTTTGCATGATTGTACCCATTTCCCATGTTGCCTCCTAGCTCGAGGGTGGTTGGTTTTCGAACCAAAGGTTGGGAGGTGAGCTCCCCATTGGCCTATAGAAGAAATTTTGTGCCTTGTAAAGTTGCAAGTTTGAACAACTCATTGCTTGGAAACAACTATGTTCCCTGCTGATCTATATTTTTACTATGCTTTAAACAAATTTTCCATCATAGAGTTAAATGCCATAGCCATGATGGGCTATTATAGTGAGCTTGTGATAATCTGTTGTTAATATGTAATTATTGTATGAAGTATTTCCTTAGGGAAGAAAATTTCTACTCTACGTAGTAAGTATGGAAGAGTTACAAGAGTAAATATTGTAGAAAATAAAAGGAAGAAAGGAATATTTTACTCTATTATTCTATTTTAAAAGATAGCTTTACACCTTATTGTTCTGTTAGGAGAAGGAAGACTTTCATGTATCTATAAATAAGTGAGTAGTTGTATATCTTATTTAAAATAAATCAATAAACTCTATCTGTTATTCCTGAGATTAAATGTGTTTGGAATATGGAAGAAAATTATTTTGAGGCCTATGGAGATGTCCATATTGAGAAACAGAAGCCCATACCCCTTTGTTGTTTTGTATTAAAATAGAGTCAAGATTGTTGTTCTTTTGCAAAAAGAAAATAAAAGAGATGTTGTGTTTTATAGATGCACTGCTATGAAAATTAGGTGAAAGATTAGACCAATACATATAGGTCAAGAAAAGATCATTTCCTTACCATTTATGTAACTTTAAGGGATCTTTTATTTACCCTTGCTTTACAATATTGTGCATTATTTGGAATCTGCTAATTCTTGCAAATTTGATATATGCAAGTATAGTATGGGTTTGTTAGTTTTTAACAAAAAAAAAAAAACTAGAATATTTCTTACTACTTAGAATATATATATAAAAAGAAAATAGACACAACAATGTGACATTAGCTATAAACATACTTCAAGGTAGAACTCGGCTAGATCTATAACAAGATGTTAGAGTAATTGGACATTTACTTTATTAATTAAATATTTGTTTAATTACGTAAAGTTCCCTTTTACCTCTTTTTCACTTAAGCTAACATTAGGTGCACGATAATTAATTACTTTATTAATTATTATTGTGCAAGCCTATGGTTTTCCTTTTTAGGGTTTTCATCTATATATGGTTGAAAACTATCTTTTGTATCATTATTAATTTTACATTTTGAGTGAATACATTGCTCCACATTCTTGAGCATTTTCTTTGTTGCTTCTCTTTGCTTCTCCTTGTAATAGGTTATTTGCTTGCAGACGTCTTTGGGCTCCTATGAAGTTGTATCTTCTCAACTCCAACATGGTATCAGAGCTTCAGATCTGCAGCTGCTTGTTCTTGTTTTGAGTTTTTTGCATTGGAAGTAGATCTAGGGTTCTAAGGTTTCTTTTTGTGGATTTAGCATACTCCGAATTTTAGGTTCACTTTGGGCCCAAACGGATAGTACCATTGGATTCATAGCACCCAAAAACCCCTAAATGGACTGTCAAATTGTTGATTTTGGTTACAGTCAACTAGGCATGCAAAAAAAAATTTAGGGTTTGGCCATACGGCCCCCGCAGCAAAAAAATCGCAAAAATTTAAAAAAAAAAAAAAAAAACTAAGGTTTTTGGTTTTTTTTTCGAAGGCGCGTTCAAAATTTTCGATCACCAACCGCACTGCTAAGCGTCCACCAGCCACCGGCCACTCTGCCCGTTGTGCTCGGCTGCCTCCCACTCCACCCTACTCGGCCGCCTCTGCTTCCCGCCGTGTTCGCCGAGCTCCGCCGAGCGCACCGACCCCGCCGAGCTCGTCTACTTCACGGGCTCCGCCGACCCCTGTCGGCCCCTCTAGCCCCCATGGGCTTTAAACCTCCACCACCAAGTCACATGGGTGACCAGGGGTCTACCGCCCCAGCCCCCTGGTCCGCCCAGGCGACCAGGGGCTATTTTTTTTTAGCTCTCGGGAGCTAAAGGGGGACTAATCAGGCATTTTATGCTCTCTCACAAAGTCGGACATAACTCGGGCGTTTTAGCTCCATTTTTCGAACAGAAAGAGGCATTGGAAAGTTGGTTTCAGCACTGATCTGATGGTGTATGTATTTTTATAAAAATTTTAGCAGTCTAGATATTATTTTCCAATCAAAGTGAGGTCTTCTTTCTTCACTTTTGGGGTCATAGAAGGTGCAAACGGACTCCATTTTTCAAACTCGAATAGGCGTTGGAAAGCTCTCAACATGCTCTATTCAGTGATGTGATTTATTTTATCAAAATTTTCATTGGATATAAAAGAATTTGTTTTGAAGTATTTTTTGCTTATGCATTGCTTCCTTCTTCTTTGTTTGTACTAGGGTTTGGGTTTATCTTTTGTGGGGGGTTTTTTTCTCTTGCTTTCTATCATTTATATAAAAAAAATAGAACACCAAAACTCTCAAAAATACAAACCCTTATACATATTCTGTCTATTATGAAAGATCACATAATAATAAAAAACACAAGCAGGTATAGGTGCAGTGTTTCATGGCAGACTCTTTAGTTGAGCTACTCACATCACATAACTATCACACTTGGAAGTCTCGCATGATGAGGTTCCTCAGGTCACGAGGGTTATGGTCTTGTTTAGATGAGGTTCAACCTCAGTTGCAACATCCTTTTGAGATTATGCAGCACAGGAATAAGATGGATGAGGCTATGGGTTTTCTATGCATGCATATTTTAGACAGTCTTTTGTTTCACCTTGATGCTTTGCTCACTCCTCGAGCCATGTGGCTAAAGTTTGAGACACTTTTTGGGGCACATTAATGAGTTTCGCGCATTACAGATTGAGGTAGAGTTGACCTCATTGTTACCTGATTCATTTGCCACTATTGAGAATTTTTTGAACAAGTTCAAAACTATCAGCACAATTTTATAGGGTTGTGGCAAGAACAAGACAGACACAGAGTGCATTTACTTGATTATTTCGAAGCTTCCTGGTCCATTTCAGATATTTGCTTCCTCCTTCTACTCCACCATGGATGCTCTGGGTGTCAGTTTTACCATGCCTACCTTTGATTTGTTTTGTGAGCATTTGTCTCAGGAATAGTCTCACCTTTCTTAGATGGATATTCTCTCAGGATCAAAGAGCAAAGCATTGGTTGCTCAGTCACCGAAGGGGAAATAGAAGTAAAAACCGAGGCCCAAGAAAGATTTTGTAGGCAGTGAGCATTCCTCCAAATGGCCTCCTAAGTCTGATTCTAAACCACCATTTAATCCAAAACATGGGAAATCTTTAAAGTCTGGTGAGTCTTCCTCCAAGACTAAGGAGAAATCAGGAGACACTTGCAGTTTCTATGGTAAGCAAGGCCATCCAATTTTCAGGTGTTGGAAATGATTAGAGGCTTTAGAGGACGCCATGCAGCAGCAACACATCTCCTCACCTCAGTCTTCTTCCTCTTCCACCACAGGAAAAGGTCATGCTCTCACTGCTAGAGCATCGACCAATGGGTCCACTTAGATTTTAGACTCTGGTGCTTCTCACCATATGACTCACACTCAGTAGTTGGTCACTTCTCTTGCCTCTTGGAGTACTTCACAGATTGCAGTGGGTGACTCTTCACAATTTTCTGTCTTGGGTTGAGGTTCTGTCTCTTTGGATGGGGCACTCTACAAGATGTTTTGGTTGTTCTTAACATCTCGATGAACCTCTTCTCCATTTATCAGATTTTCCACACTGGCTTTGGTAAGACAGTTGAGTTCTCACCACATGATGTGGTTATTCGGGACCTCCATGACTCTAATTTGGTTGTGGCTACTGGTAGTGTTGATATTGTATCTCGTCTTTACAGATTTGATGGATTTGCGCCTTCTAAGGCTATAGGTTCATCTCTTATAGAACATGCAGATTCGGTGAGTAAGCTTTGGCATGAGCGTTTGGGCCATGTCAATTACAGATATCTTCAGCAAATGAGTACACAGTCACTTGTTCTTGGTCTTCCACAGATTTCCTGAACTGACGGTGTTTGTCATGGTTGTGTGCTTGGCAAACATCACAAGGATCCCTTTCCGAAGGGAAGTATCACTCATGCTTTCAAACCTTTGGAGTTGATTCATAGTGACCTCATGTCATTTCCCACTCCTTTTTCAAGGGCCAAATATGTACTCACATTCATTGATGATTTCTCCAGATGCACATGGGTGTACTTTCTTAAGTACAAGTCTGATGTATTTGATTCCTTTCAAGTCTTCAAGACATTTGTAGAGAAGCAATCTGGTCTTTCTATCCAGCGGATTTGTACTGATAATGGGGGGGAGTATGTGAATCGGGCCTTCAGAGATTTTTGCACTGAGCATGGTTTGCAGCATCAATTTTTTGTTCCCTACACCCCTCAGTAGAATGGTATCGATGAGCAAAAGAATAAGACTTTACGGGAGATGGCTAATTGTATGATTCAATCCAGGTCCATGGATTCATATTTTTGGCCTGAGGTAGTCAATTGTGCCAACTATATTCAAAATTGAATGCCTCACAAGGTGATTCGACATATGACTCCTGAGGAGGCTTGGTCTCATGACAAGCCTGATATTTCATCATTTCGAGTATTTGGTAGTGAGGCATGGGCTTTTATTCCTGATACTCAAAGGAGAGCTATGGAGCAGAAGAGTCGACCCCTCATTTTTGTTGGCTACTGTGAGGATGTTAAGGCATACAAGCTGTTTGATCCTAATTCCAGAGAGGTCCTATTTCGATGGGATGTTCAATTTGATGAGCACCTCCCTCCAGTTGATACCCTGTCTCTAGTGTCCACCTCACTACCTACTCCACCCACTGTAGCTCTTGAGGATTATTTTGAGGATGATTCTGATGAGGATATTGATGATCCCCCATCTCCACCTCCACTTGCTCCACCTCAGAGGCCCAAATGGGCTTGATTTATTATTGAGGCAGTAGGATCTATGGCCGGTGATCCTTCAGACACTCGTCGCACCTGTTCTCATACTGCGGGTTCTAGTCTTTTGACTCATGCTCTTTCAGAGGATCCTGAGAGGTTTTCAGAGGTGACAGGTCACCCTGAGTGGGATAGTGCTATGGAGGAGGAGTATTCTTCTTTGATGAGGAATAGCACACGGGATCTCTATCCTCTTCCTAAGGGCAGAAAGATGGTTCGGTGCTGATGGTTGCATCGCACCAAGTATGCTACTGATGGTTCTATTGTAAGTACAAAGCACATCTTGTTGCGAAGGGTTTCTCATAGGTTGAGGGTATTGATTACTCTGAGACATTTTCCCTTGTCACCAAGATAAATTCTATTCATTTTGTACTATCACTTACATATTCTAGAGGATGGCTCATTTTTCAGATGGATGTGAAGTGTGCCTTCTTGCATGGTGACCTATTGGAGGAGATCCATATGGAGTAGCCTCAGATATTTATTTATGATGCTTCTTTGGTTTGCAGACTTCAACGTTCATTATATGGTCTCAAACAGGCCCCTCGGGCTTGGTATGAGAAGATGGACACTTTTTTGCTCTCCACTGGTTTCACTCGCTGTCATTCTGATCACACGGTCTATATTCAACATCTTGAGGGTGAGATCCTGATTGTTGTGCTATATGTTGATGATCTTCTCATCACAGGTAGCTCATCCTCTATGATTCAGAATTCTCAGCTAGCCTTGATGGAGCAGTTTGAGATGACAGATCTCGACCCTCTGCACTATTTTCTTGGTCTTCAGGTGACTCAGTCTTCAGAGGGGATCTCCATTTACCAGCAGAAGTATTCTCTTGATATACTTCAGCACTTTGGCATGCTTGATTGCAAGCCTTCCCCCACACCTTTTTAGTCAGGGGTTGTCTTGACTACTACTTGCCCCACTCCTTTAGTAGATTCTACATTTTACAGGCAGTTTGTTGTACCTGACTCACACTTGTCCTGATCTTTCCTTTGCGGTTGGTCTTGTCTCTTGATTCTCACATGATGCTCATGAGAGTCATTGGTAAGCTTCCAAGTGTATTTTGAGGTACATTCAGGGCACCACCTCATATGGCATTCACTACACATCAGGGGATCCTCGCATTGTTGGCTACACTAACTCAGATTGGGCTGGTGATGTCAATGATCGAAAGTCTACTTCTCGATGTTTTTTCTATCTTCGCTCTGGTCCTATCACATGGTTGTGCAAGAAGAAGACTACTCATGGATTATCATCTATAGAGGCTGAGTACCGAGCTGCTGTGCTCGCTAGTCAAGAGATTTTATGGCTTCGTTAGTTGATGACTAAGTTTGGTTTTCCTCCTGATAGTCCCACTATTCATTGGTGTGACAATCAAAAAGCTATACACATTTCATGCAACTCGGTGGAGCATCAATGGATGAAGCACATTGAGCATCATATGCATTTCATCAAACAGTTGATTCAGGATGGTTCTCTCATCTTGGAGTATATTCCCACTGCCGAGTAGGTTGCAGGCATCTTCACGAAACCTTTTGCATCTCCGTGCTATCTTTAGTTGCGCTCTATGCTTGGGCTGAAGGAAGTTGTCCTTTGGGGGTCTTTATGATGCCTTCCTTGCTTCATGTTTCTTTCAACATGTTCTTCTATCTCTTTTTGGAGAGGAGTTTTTCCCACTGGGTTTTCTCCTTTTCTTCGTTTCATAGAGATCTCTTTGTACCTGGGTACTTGATCTAGCTTTGTTGTTGGGACCCATTGCTTTTGCTTTCAGTAGCTTCTTCTAGGTTTTAGCTTCTCCCTAAGTCTGGCTTAAGGGGGGGTGTTAAAGTAATTGGACATTTACTTTATTAATTAAACAATATTTGTTTAATTACTTAAAGTTCCCTTTTACCTCTTTTTAACTTAAGCTAACATTAGGTGCATAATAATTAATTACTTTATTAATTATTATTGTGCAAGCCTAGGGTTTTCCTTTTTAGGGTTTTCATCTATATATGGTTGAAAACTATCATTTCTATCATTATTCATTTTACATTTTGAGTGAATACATTGCTCCACATTCTTGAGCATTTTCTTTGTTGCTTCTCTTTGCTTCTCCTTGTAACAGGTTATTTGCTTGCAGAGGTCTTTGGGCTCTTATAAAGTTGTATCTTCTCAACTCCAACACAAGAAATATCTAGGAAAAGTATTAAGTTATTATTGTGATGAAATCACATCACTATAGAATAAAGTTCAGAACATTCATTGCTACACTCCAAGATAAAATAAAGTTAGGATCTACTAATGGACATTCTTAAATAAATGAGTTACATTTAAAATAAGGAAAATATTAATGCAGAAGGGAAGTTAAATGGAAATAAATAAATAAATGTATTAGCAGTGGTGGAGAAAGTCATATCCATCTCCCCACACAGGATCATGATGAGGATGCAAACTCTATGGAGGATTTTTCCCTCACTGAAGGCGTAACTCCTCACCGAACTGGTCACTTCTCTTCCTATAAATCTCTACCATATTTTATGCAAACTAAAAACATAAATAAAACAATATAATGTTTAACAGGCAAGACAATAGTCTGAGACCTTTTATCTGCAAGCACACTATTCCTCTACCGCCAGTCGTTAACCCTATCCAATGGCTTGCTTCTTCTCAGTCCAATAAATCAAACAAACTAAGAGACCCTACTGAGATCAAATAAGTTTTGACCTGCGACCTCCAATAAGAAAGGTAGTGAGGTTTTGGCTATGCCACCTACATTAACAAGATAAATAAAGTTAGGTTTAGGATAGATATCATAATCATCAGAGCGAGATCATTATTAAATTCTCTTACGTTTCTGTTCATCATTCAAAATGGACATGTATTGTTATGAAATGAAGTTATTAGAAATTTGTGACGTGATGTTCCAGCAACTAGGTCGGCTGCATAGTTAAACCTATACTTGATACATTATGTAAACTATTTGTATGTCATTCACTTCACTGAGTGGACCTTTCACGTGTTACTATTATCGTCTGGGTAAATCACTTTTATAGATGTTGTTACCCATCCTGACATTGAGTTAGTCAAACTCTCTGCCTCACCCAATGATCATCATGTTACAGATAGTTTTATAAATTTGTCAGTATTGTTTCCCCCTAGGTTAAATATATATTTGATTCACAGTAGTTTCGGTTCCAGACCATTTTGATCAAATGCAATAAAAGTGTATTATGGCGTTTACATGTTTCCCAAAATTAAACATAGAGGAAATAATCATGAAAGCAATTGCGAGGAAATAACTAATTTTGGATATACTAAATCCATTTCCCTTTTAAATTCATTTCATATTAAGAAGAAAACAATTGCCCTAAAAAAATAATTGAATAAATAATTTATTGTATTTTCGATTTCAAAGAAGGGAAATACCAATTTTATTAAAATCAAAACTCGTGATTACTTTTAAAAACAACATGACTTCTCTACTAGTAATTTCTTTCAATTTACTAAAAACATCCATATTCCCTAAAAAACTATGTCATGCATATTAAATATTCTCTAATCTTCTTAAATTTCCAATTGAACATATAAAAAATGTTATCTTTTCGAAATAAGACTATTTTAAATATAAAAATTTATTTAATGTATATACATAAACTATACATACATAATTATATTTTAAATTATATAATTATGTATATAAATTTATTATATATATAATCATTAAATATATAACACACATATATATACACATTATATATATACATATATATATACATAATATATAGTATATATACTAAATATCAAATAACTAAAACATATCAAATTTTGTATATAAAAAGGTACAAATGATATTTTCTTTTAAATCATAAGCATTTTAATTTATACGCAGATTTCTATGTACATCCGTAGATTTGTGTTTACACAGGGAACTATATGTTTGGGGGTGGTTTTCCTAAGCACAACCGAACCCAAACCATAGGGCATGGCTTGCTAAGAAATGGGAGGTACTATGGGGGGTCTCCCTCCACACAACTGCTCCCTTAAGGGGCAGCTGTGGGGAGGTAGATCCTCCCCAAACCTCCATTAATATGAGCATAACAAACAAAACCACCACCATGAAAAAAAACACAGAATTGTTTTTAACAAATGAAAACAAAGCCCTTCTGAACTTGCCATACAAACGACGATTTTCATAGATTTCATTATTTAAAAAAAAAATCACAGAATAAAAAATATATATATATGTATATATATTTATGCAACAACATATATATATATACATATATATGTATATATAATATATATATTTAAAATTAAATTTCAACTTAATAGTTTAATAGAAGTTTTTTCAAAATATTCATCTAGAGGGAAAATTGTCCAACTTTCTAGAAAATGCCCTAATTCCAGAGAGGATTCCCAAATATTCAAATTCCACATGAATTTTCTATTGATTGAAACCATTTCCTTATAGAAGTTTTCAATAATTTTAAACATAGAAACTTCCAATCAAATTTGTAAATCTTATTTTGTTTTCCTCTGGGTTTTTCTGCCGCAAAACTACAAAATCCACAAGCCTTGCAATTTTTCGCTACAAAGGTTTCCTATGATTACATAGAGGTTTAAACAATTTCAACACGGATTTCAACACTAAAATTACCTTCTTCTTTTTTTCTTATAGATTTATTTCTCTATTTAGATCTATAATTCCTCAAAGATTCTCAAAACAAACTCTCTGGTTTCACTATAATTAAATTTTCCTATAGAGGGTCTAGATTTCTTGACGGCAATTACAGAAGCCTTAAACTCTTCGTTTCTTAAACAAAACAAAATTTCTCCTAAAGATCTAGCACAACATTATTCTACAGTAATACAATTCCAATTGAAATTTTAAATAAAACTATAACACAAGAATGGAACCTACTTCAAAGAAGCTTCTAAAGTGTTGAAGTTTTGATGTCGAGCCTCTTCCAGCGCTTTCACAGCTTCTACCCAACAAATGCAATTTCCAAAACACAGTATTGTATCCAACACCACAACAACCTATCCCATACAAATCCTTTTCACAAATTCATTACAATCGAAAACCCTATTCCAATTTTCCATAGCACGCCCAATCCTCATCCCAAATTTTCCACTCTCCAAAAATATCCTGTGCTTTATCGTGAAGAAGCCAAAGCCAAGATTCTCTCAAAGAATTAATTTCCCAACAAACCTCAATTAATTAACTATAACATGCTGGAAATTAACAAATATCTTTTAACAATCAAATTTAATTTCAACAAATAATTTAATAATTTCATATTCAAATTTAATTTCCAAATTATATTTAATTTCTTTAAACAAATTTCTTAATAAATAATTTAATCACTTAATAAATAAATTTAACCACATGGATTAAACTTAATTTAATAAATAAATTTAATTTAATTAATTAATTTAAATAAAAAGCTTCCATCATATTATCTAAAATTAATTAAATAAATACACATTATTTAGTGCATAATTTAACATTTATTTTCATAACATCAAAACTACATAAATTAAATAGTAATAACAAGGAAAAGGAAGACATAACAAACAACGACTAATGACACACTTTGGCTAGGGTGTAGACCTGACACATGTTACCTAACTACTATCTCTCATTCAACTTAATCGTTCGATTGACATGCTAAAACTTGTGAAATCAGATGGAGTTGATGTCATGTACCCGCAAACCTGTAAACGAGATAACAAAGAACATATATATAAAAAACATAAAATACACATCATGAAGAGGAAATCACAGAATCACAAGGTGCTCACAAGTGAGTGGTGAGATCTCTTCCCCTTCACCAATACAGTCATCATGAACTGATAATTCTATCATAATCAAATATCCCATGCAGTAACATGTTACAATAACTAACATTATTACACAAATTAAAGAATGTCAAATAAAGCATCAGATAGGATACATCATGTCACAAAAATAGTTTGTCTTTGTATAATTAGCAATCAAATAACACACACATGATAAAGTATGAAAAATTATCATCGTATCTAGAAAACCAATCAAAGGAAAAGAAGGATATGTTGTCTAGTCTAGAAAGAAAAACGAAGGGGTATTACAATTTCAATGTCTCCCCTAGGTCATAATCTCAAGCCAAGCCTAGTATCTTATACAACAAGGAAACAATAAAATGAGTGGTTGGAACAAAGGTATGTTGCAAGCGAAGACAAGTAAATTATTTATCTTCGAGGTGGGTAGTAATAACACAACACACTTGGGTTCTTTATACTGAACCCCTATGTATGTTACAATCTAGTATATATATTTATAATTTTCCTCTTACCACTAGTAGATTTTGGTAAATAAATGACTATGTGACTAAAAAATCTAGTCACATGACTAAGACTAGTAGAACTTGACAAATAAATGACTAATTTGGTCATTTATAAGTGACTAATTTCGTCATGAGGTAAAATCACAACTAAATGACTACTAATCCTCTATTCTTTTTTCTTTTGAATTTGATCATAATCCATAGAGCTTAAGCCTCCATCATGGTACTCTTACCTAATTGGGCCATTTGGCTGCCTAGGTTGCTTGGTGCACCAAAAATACCTATTGCCTAGAAGGAGTTGCCTCTCAGTCTTAGGGCCTTCACATATTTTATAAAAAAAATTAACATTTACATTCTTTAACTTTTATTACTGTAATGCCCCGCCAAGTGACCTTAAAAGAAGTTGCAATTAACGTCTTAAGCGAATCAATTTTTTATTTATAAAGTGCAGTTATACACACATTCACTTACTAATTAACAACAACCTCTAAGGCTACAAGGTTAGGATTACTTAAACCCATACATACATATTACATATAACCTAATAAGATAATCAACCAAGATACAATCTCATAGACATTATCTTTATCCAAGAGTTACATCACTCATTCCCAGAATGAGGCAATAGTACATAAGGTTACAATTACAAAATTCCACCTCATAAACATAAGAGGGATAAAATAACTTATACAAACTGAAATATTACAAAGCAAGAATAACACAAGAACTCGAGCCGTCGATCTAGATGTCTCGCCACCAAGTACTGAAGATAGATGGGGACCCAACGATTTTCATGCATGTTCCACCCAACCAAGTGGTATTTGAAGGCCCACCCCCCATGCTAGGAGATAGTAACAAAGTAACATGGACAAAGATCTACAACCACTAAGCAAAGATAGACTCATACTGACTCATACTGATATAACCAAACAAATGAACTAACAAGTTCAACTCAATCACCAAACAAGTACAAATGAAGTACAATACAAGTACAAATCAAGTACAACATTCACATCACTGACATAGATCACATTGCTTCCAGACATAAAGTAGATCAAGTATGTTCACAGAACCATACATATAAAACAATTAACAACAGTTGTCCTAGATAGAGTGTCATCGCATAGTAGTCATGAGGTCTCCTCTGGGCATCCTTCATAGGCTCCAGTAATCCTGGTGGCCTCAACCGAATCTCGGCACTCATACTCACTCATGCGGCATCAAATACCTCTCGTACTGACAAGATAAATGACTATGCCATTCCAGACCTTCTCACTCATCCCAAGTCTATACGAGCCCTTGTGTCTATGAGTGAGGATTAAATTATCTTGATTAGTGTGAACTACATCCTAATCCTCTAAGTACATTAATTTAATTATCAGTTGATTAATTCACTTCTAAAGGTTACCCAGTTTACCACTTTGGGCTTCAGCCCCTAACAAAAGCCACTCTTCTATTCGACAACACACACCCAAACAATCCACCAAGGGAAACACAAGTGCATATCAACTAGGCATCATAATCCACTTGAAAACAATGAGGAAACGAAAGATAGAACTCGCTCCAAACATCTTGGAGGCAACAATCACATTGTCCACTCCTTTCACAGGAGGTACAAAAGATCCCCATTGAAGGAAACCGAGTAAACTGAAAAGATTCCATGCACTACCCAAGGGAAAACAATTGGATGACATAAAGGTTCAACAACCCTCATCCTCTAAGTTCTCCTGGAAGACTTATAATTTAGTACTAACACTAAATCCCAAAACCAACAATGCAACTTGACAACATAGCAACAAAAGCATTCAATTCATTAATCAAATCTAATATTTGGATTTCCTAAATCCATACTCATTCAATAGGTAGTGTTGACAAAGTCAAAGACAAAATAACTAGATCATCTAAAATAATCATAACCCTTATTTCCCCTTTCATTATTAGAAATCTAAAACAATTAAACTTACTTCCCTTTCCATGCAAGTAAACTCTTTCGATTTCCTAACCAAATCTTACATTTCATTCAATTTCCTATTTAGAACATGCAATCACTTTAATATAATAAAATATCGTTTCTCTACCCATTTACCCATATACACTAATCAATCCATTTTAAATCTCTATTCAATTTCCTATTTAGAACATGCAATCTCTTTAATATAATAAAATATCGTTTTTCTATCCACTTACCCATATACACTAATCAATCCATTTTAAATCTCTATTCAATAATATATTGCATACATCTTATTAAAATGAAATACGATAATGAATTTACCCTTAACATATTTTTATATGCTCCATATTATATATACACCAAACATATATATTAATAAACTCAATTATATAGATTCTTTAATATTCCAATCACAATGATTAATTTGCTCTATGGAAATAAAACATAATAACTATTGCCCTTTCAAAATTAATTGAAAAAAAACTAAATAAGTTCCTTTATAATAAAAGATGGACTAATTCAAATGATTTAAGTCGAATCCATTGTTTTCCTTTAAAATTAACATAAATCTTCTACAATAATTCTTTTCAATTTCCTAACCCAAACCTTATATTTCTTCTAGTTTTCCAACAACACCTTATGTTAATCTCATTTAAAAGTTTCCCTCTCCAAACTCTTATTACATACATCTATTTATTCAAACCATAAAATATACATTCTCAACAAATAAATTATTCAAATAGAAAATGATTAAATTAAAATAATTAATTGTCTCTTCATAATAATTGATTCTTGAATTTACTTTTAAAGCAACACGATCCCATACACTACCAAGAGAATTCACAACAGGTTGACATCACAATGACAACCCTCACAAACAACAAACCATCTGGAAGACTTATAAACTAACAGGTATTCAACTCATTTTCAAAGCATAAAAATGAAAGACATAATCATTGAAGGCAATAGAAGAAACTACATTTGGATACTCTAAATCCATTTATCATTTCATTATGTAATTCATTATATCGATAAAACTAAATTAAGAATTCATCTTTTCAGATAGGGGAGAAATTACACTAATATTTTATTCTCTAATTGTTCTTAACAAAATAAGTATTTTCAACTATAACTCAGAACATTTCGCTTTAAATTAAATAACCGATTGCCCTTGCAAATTAAATCATTATAAAATTAATCAAATTAACATTTGGTCTCTTCCATAACTTATTGTGTTAAAATAAGATCAATATTTGGACTATAACCCAATATCATATATATATTTTTCCAATTAAATCAAATTAATAATTGGACCTTTTACATATGAATTTAAATTCCACAATTAAATTTTAAATTATGCATTCTTTAAAACAAATATTTAACTCCTTCAATTAAACTTTAACATGCCATTTTAAAATAAACAATAATTTCCCCATATGTTTATAATTTTAATTCGACTAATATAATATACAACTTTTATTTAAAATAATATAAATAAATATAATACTTTGATATTATAAATTATAATATAAAATATTATTAAATAATATTTTAATATTATAATAACAATATATAAAATATTAATATTTATATATATCAATTTATTATTATTT
Organism: Sequoiadendron giganteum; assembly: GCA_007115665.2. NCBI lineage: Eukaryota > Viridiplantae > Streptophyta > Pinopsida > Cupressales > Cupressaceae > Sequoiadendron > Sequoiadendron giganteum. The sequence continues at coordinate 490,753,565 of CM021100.1, read as the reverse complement.
TATTATCAGAGCAGCCATGGGAAAATAACTTAACAGCAGTCTCGTGTTTCAAGCATAACTCAAAAACTACGATCTAGGTATTTGCGATTTTTTGACAGGGATAAGAAAAAATTCAAGGTGCAAACACCCTTTAAATTTACTGACAACCCAGTTTGTGTAAGTGGAGTTATATGTGACGCAACCAGACCATTTTACCATGAAAAATATAACTACCCTACAGATTTTAAAATCTGATTTTTAATAATAAACAGAGGGTTTCATTTTCTAAAAACATTCTAAATGCATTGAAATCTCTATGTTTGATTTCAATAACAACATAATCAATTTCCCCAAATAATTTAAATTCAACTGAGGTTTTCACAATTTTCACTCAAGAATATTCACAAGCAAAGGCTGTAAATTTATTTAATTCTTTTCTTCTAATATCAAATTTGTTTTCTAAAACAGATTTAACAAACAAATATTTAATACTATTTAAAAAAAAACAATCAAGAACAATAAAACACAAAGAGGAAAACCTGGTACAAGAAGCTACAGGAAGAGATGAATTTCGGATGCAAGCCTCCTCCAAAGATTTCCTGAATTTTCTTCAATCCTCCAATGAATCCAATCCAAAACCCAACAAATGCAAACAATCTTTCCTTCAATCAATTCTACAATCAAAACTTTCTTCAAACCCTTCTTGTGCAATTTTCCAAAATTTCTTCTCTGCTGTAAAAATGTATTTTTTTCTAAAATTTTTTCCCTCCCCTAAAATTAAAACATGCATTAATTATAAAACAAAAATACCTACTACAACCCTAATTCACATTACATGCAAATTAGATATTTCAATTTCAATTTCAATTTCAATTTTTGAAAACCCACTTTCAATTTAAAATGCAATTTCAAATAATAAATTAATTTCCAAAGTTGCAACTAATTTCCCAAATAAACATTTAATTACAATTTCTAATTTAATTCCCACACGTTGAAATTAAATTCCAAAATTAATTTTAATTCTTTTATTTCCTTTCATTCTCTTGCATCACGTTTAATTAATTAATTTAATTATTTAATAACTAAATTCAACCCCCTTGGATTAAATTTAATTAATTAAATAATTTAAATATAATTAATTAATTTAAATATAAACTTTTATCCATATTGCATTATTTAAATTAAATAACCATCAACATGATTTAAATGCAATTATTCTAAATATCTATTTCCAAATCAAGAATCCTTCAGAATTAAATAACATTAAAACAAGACAGACAATGACTCGACACACACAACTGACGACACACTAAGGCTAGGGTGTAAACTTGACACATGTTACCTAGCTACTATCTCCCATTCAACTTAACCGTTGGATCGACACACTCAAACCTGTGAAACTAGGTGGAGTCGATGTCATGTACCTGCAATCCTGAAAAAACAAGTAAACAACATCATACAATATATCCAGCATATAATACACACTGTGAAGAAGAAATTAAGGATTCATAGGGCGTTCACAAGTGAGTGATGTGAAACCATCCTCTTCACCAATACACTCATCGAAACTGACACTTCCATCATAATCTAGTAATCTCATAATAACATGTAATGCCCCGCCACGCAACTTTAGAGGAAGTTTCAATTCACTAAACAAGCGTACAATTTTTTATTTTTTTTAAAAGAAGTGAATTAAACCCGCATGCTCAACTATAATTGCCAACATCCCCTAGGGTTACATAACTGAGATTACTTAAATCTCCATTAACATACGTCATCTAAATTACATTGAAAGTAAATAACTCAAGTAATAACATTCAACAACATAGAAAGATACGAGATAAAATAAAGCATTCATTACATAAATCAATTACATATATCTATTACATTCCTCATTCCCGTAATGAGTACAAATACATAAGTGTGATCATTACAAGGTCCACCTCAAAACACAAGAGGGGTAAATCAACATCATTACATTATGAGATATAAAGTACAAGAATTAAAAGTAAGAAATGTGAAATGTCCATCTAGAAGTCTCACCACCAAGTACTGAAGATCAAGGGGACCCAACGGTTTTGGTACATGTTCCACCCAACCATGTGGTACCCGCAGGCCCACCCCCCATGCTAGGAGATAGTAACAAGGTATCAGGGATGAGAAAACTACTACCTCTAACCAAAGGAAGACTCATACTGACACAACTGGCTCAACCACACATATGCACAATATAAGTCTAACACGAATCAAGGTTACATTGCTTCCAAACATAAAACAATTAAGTGTGCCAAAGAAAACATATACACAACAAAACACATTGTTATCCTAGACAGAGTGTCATCGCAAGGTTTGTCATGAGATATCCTCTGGGCATTCTTCATAGGCTCCAAAAATCCTGGTGGCCTCAACTGAATCCCGACACTCATACTAGCTCAAGCGGAATCAACTACCTCTCATAAGGACAAGATAGTGATCTTTCCATTCCAAGCCTTCTCACTCACCCCAAGTCTAAACAAACCCTCGTGTCTATGAGTGAGGTTAATCTATCTTGGTTAATGTGAACTACATCCTAGTCATCTAAGTACATTATTTTAATTATCACCTATTAAAAATACTTTTGAAGGTTACCCGGTTTACCTCTTTGGGCTCCGGCCCCTAACAAAAGCCACTCTTCTAATTGGATAACACACTTCACAATCTAAACTCCAAGGGTTACTCAAGTGTTACAGAACTGAACTAATATACTCTCTCCTATCCTAGGAGACAACCACATAGAAATCCACTCCAGCACTAGGAGGAAACTAAACACTTGTAACACTACCCAAGGGAAAATCAAACAATAACTTAACAAGGGAATGACCCACATTTATTGGAAGACTTTACAACCCAACAACTCAACACTCATTCACAAAATAATCATTAAAAGATACATCAATGAACTCATGCATTGGCAATGAACAATACTATATTTGGTTATCCTAAAACCATGTTCCGAACTGATGTTTCTCATAGGAAAGTAGAATAATACCATTCAATACTTTACATTAAACAATAATTTTTTTTTATTAAATCCATATTCTCCACAACTTAATCAAATCACGAGCAATAATAAATTCAACTATAATTAGTTGTCTAAGTCATTGAATGTTCCTATGTTTAACAAGGTATTAAATACGAATTTCTACAAGTGAAAACATCATATCTTAAAAACTAGTATTCGCTATTAAATACATCTCCTATTCTCATTTTAATTCAGCAATTAAACTATATAAAAAAAGAAACTTTAATAAAGTTAAATAATTTAATATATAATATTAATTATATACATAATATATATATATATTAAATATTATATAAAAAAAATATTAAAACAAAATAAAAATTAAAGTAAAAATTAAATAAAAATTAAGAAATGAATTTAAATAACCAAAAACAAAAAAATAAAAAATAAAAAAAAAACAAAAGTCAAAAAGCATATGGCAGGGTCGGATGGTACCCGTCCGACGGACGATACTCGTACCCTTCCACTGTCCGCAGACCGCCACCCATGCGCTTCTGTAGACTGTACTTTAAGTACAGCGGCCGACAGTCATAAAGGGGGCCGTAGTCCCCACTAGACAGTGCGTCCCCCCATGTGGTGGGCGCACTACCCAGTGGGTACTGTGTACCCACTAATAACAAAAATAATAGTGGGGGTCGGAACCCCCCCCCACACATAACATTTTTTTCAAACAAAAATTTGCAAGAACAATTTCGTATGCAGTACAAAATTTTGAAGTCTCACCGTACTGGCGATATTTACAAAACAAAATTAAAAATACAATAAATCAAAAATCTATATGTATGTAAATATAGATTATTTATATCATATTTAAAATATGATATATGTAATGTATATTTATATATATATATATATTTTTTTTTAGAATTATAGTTACTGGTGAAATCGAAGAAATAAATTTAAAACCAGTAATAAAATTGAAAAACAATAGACATCTCATGCTCAAGAGATTTATAAGCTGAATACCAAAAGAAGCCATCCTTCCATGTTTTCAAATAATTTAAACAATAGGAAAAGTAATACATTGTTTTTGAGTTTTTCAACAAAATTTTCTAAAAGGGTTTGTATTTTGAAAAACAAATCTGAATACCAAAATGTCAAAGTTTAACCTAGGGTTTCGAGAAAAATCACCCCTTTCCAGTTTCTTATCATTTAGAAAATAGATTAAACTAGGAACAATAAAACAAAGAAATAAAAGAAAACCTGGTTATTTGAAGCCACAGGAAATAGCCAAGATTCTTGATGCAGAGCTTCCCTTGAACTCCTCACAATTCCTTTTCAACAATGTAATGAATTTACAACTAGCTTTGATCCAATAGCTCCACCTTCTTCACAGAATTTTCTCTCCTTTCAATATAATTCTCCAAACAGAAAATAATTCCAAAACTTCCATGTGCAAACCCTCTCCAAAAATCTCATGCCTATGAAAAAAAGAAGGAAGAAGAATCCCCAAATTTTTCTACCCTAAACTTATAAAACATCATTTCCTCAAAATTCCAAAATAACCTAATGCGACCCTAATTCACATTCAATGCAAGAAATTGAATTTAAAAATTAATTTCATTTCCCCTTTTTTTGAAGGCCCTAATTTTGACTTTAAAGTAAAATTTCAATTTCTTATAATTCCCTTTTTGATTTAATTTAATTTAACAATCAAATATACTTACATAATTATTATTAAATTATTTAATAACTAAATCCAATCCCTTGAGATTTAAATTTAATAAAATAATTACTTTAACTTTAATTAATTTACTTTCAATTATTTAATAATTAAATTCAATCCCTTGAGATTTAAATTTAATAAATTAAATATTTTAACTTTAATTAACTTACTTACAATTATTTAATAATTAAATTTAATCCCTTGAGATTTAAATTTAATAAAATAAATAATTTAAGTTTAATTTCATTAATCATATTAAAACAACCAATAAGCATAGCATTAATATAATATAAAAATAAACATTTCTTCTAGCCAATGCAATTTTCTAAAAGAACTATTTAATAGGACAGCACTTTTCAAAACATTATTTAACATCAAATAAGATACAACATGACTCAATAATCAGAACTGACGACACACTAAGGCTAGGGTGTAGACCTGACACATGTTACCAAGTTACTATCTCCCGTTCAACTTAACCGTTGGATCGACACACTCAAACCTGTGAAACCAGGTGGAGTCGATGTCATGTACCTACAACCTAAAATCAAGTAAACAACATAATATATCCAGTATATAATTCGCACTGTGAAGAAGAATCTCGGATTCGCAGGGCGCTCGCAAGCGAGTGATGCGAACCCGTCTTCTTCACCAATACACTCATCAAAGACTGACACTAATGTCATAAAAGATATTCACATAAATAATCACATGATAATTCTACTGACATCATTAATTCATCAAAGCATGTGAAATAAAATCAGATAATCACATCACATAATAATAGTTGTCGCTCAAGAGTAGTGATCAAAACATCATAATAAACAAAATGTGTCTAGTATCAAAGTAGCTACAATCCAAGCAAAGCATAAAACAACATGAAATGAGAAGCAAAATGGAGGGGTATTACATAACATCTCATGTTAACTCTACAACATCATTAATCCATAATGCATGTGAAACAATAATCAGATAACTACATCCCACAATAATAGTTGTCGCTTAATATTAACGATCAAAACATCATAACAAAATGTATGTAGTATCAAAGTAACCGCAACCAAACATAGCATAAAGCAACTTGAACAAGAAACAAAATGAAGGGGTATTACAATTACTCATTATGTTAATGAATCGTTAATATTTTTAACTATGATTTGAAGCTAGTTTGATTTTTCGGTTGTGTTAGCTTGTCAAATGTAATCAAAGAGAAATTGTGGTCAATTTCACTAATAAAATATGATTTAAACAATCCAATTGCATTTTGAGGGCTATCTTAAACAACTATAAATGACTAATTTGATCATCATAAGTGACTAATTTGATCATTGGGTAAAAATACAACTAAATAATTAGTCACACAAATAAAAATTAGACAATATGATATTAAAGTAGATAATTAAAAAGAATATTTCAAATTGAGGGACTAGGTGGTATTATAATATAATATAATAATAATATATTATATTACAATAGAATATAATATAATTTATTATAATATAATATGATATTATATAATACAATATATTATAATATAACATGATAGTTATATAATATAATATAGTTACAATATGATATATTCTATTGTAATATAATATATTATTATTATATTTACGCAAAAGGCATTTCCTATTTGAGAATTATGAAGCCAATTATGAAATCAATGGTCAAGATTTCATTACAAGGAATGCAAGATGGTTGATTTAATTTCATCCATATAGTATTTTTTTAAATGGTTTTTTTGTTAATAAATGTTAGTTTTCTGTTAATTGTTATTTATTTTTCCACCATCATTATAGCCTCCCATTTGCAAATATTTTACACCACTATGGCATGTTTTCTCCAAAATTACTGCAAGGCTCTGCCACGTAACCCTAGAGGAAGTTACAATTAACAACTCAAACACACTAAACTTTTTTTTCTTAAGTACAATTAATATACAAGTTCACTACCCATTTCCAACAACCTCTAAGATTACAAGACTAAGGTTACTTTAAAACCCAATCATACATTCAACATAATTGAATCCATAACATCTATCTACTTAAGAAATTAAGAATGCATGCATTCCATACAAGATAAATTGCATCCAACTATAAGAGATACAATATGATTTCATATAACAATAATATGATAAAAAGATTACATCTCTCATTCCCCAAATGAGGTTAATCTAATCAGCATGATTACAAATTACAACTTCCACCTCAAATACAAAAGAGGGGTAATAAATTACATAAATCGACTGAAATGAATAAAAGCATAATGTAATGTAATTGGATCCCATGAGCTCTCCAGCTGGAAATATTGTCAACACGAACAAGAAGAAGTCCAACAGAGTGAGCACACGTTCCACCCAACGAAGTGGTACCTAAAGGCCCACTCCCCGTGCTAGGAGATAGTAACAAGGATTGCTAGACAAGACCATCTACCTCTAGACATAGGCTAAAACATAATTGAACTTAATAAAAATCATATACATCACCTAACACAATGGTTACATTGCTTCAAAAGTTAATTAGACAATTGCATCACTGATACAAACATACTGTTGACTTAGGAGAAGTGTCACAAAAATGTTACATGGGTTATCCTGATAAGTCTTCCTAGGTCTCGTTCCCCATCTCGGGTTCTCCTAAAAACCTTTAACGACTTCTAGCACCTCATGCAAACCAATGAGGAATCAATTATCTCTCATAGAGACAAGATAACGATCTTTCCATTCCAAGCCTTCTTGTGCCATCCCAATTCTATAGAATCCCTTGTGTCCATGAGCAAGGCACAATTAATCTTATTAAGTGTTTGATACTACCCATTCCTCTAATAAGTTTATTTATGTTATCACTGGATTAACTAACTTACAACGAGTTACCATAGCACCACTTTGTATGCCAACCCTCATTGTAATCCACTCCGCTAAGAAAAAATGTGGAACAAATCCACAACCCAAGGGTAAACTAGTGAAAATTAAGGATATTAAATCCCCATCCAAAACACAAAAAGCCATACATCCCTCTTCGTGATAACCAAGTAGTAAACTAGATACAACTCTACACACTAACCAAGGAAATTCAAAGGTTGACTAACATAATATGACAACCCAAATTAATTAAAAACCCCATCTAGAAGACTTATTAACCCTTACTAAACAATTTTCCCCAAAATGAAACAAAAGAAATTTACATTTAAAAAAGGCAATTAAATAGGAATTAAATCTACTTTTGGATTTCCTAAATCCACTACCTTTAATAACATTCAATAATATATTGCTCAATGAAAATTATTTAATAATGTCTCTTTAAGACAAAGGATGAAATTTAAACCAAAATTTAATTCCCTAATTGCTTGTCAATAATAATAAAATAAACATTTACTTCTTCGATTTAAACATTATATTTCCAAATCATCTATTTCTTCTTTTCAAAATAAATAATCTAAAAAATAAAATAATTCCTCAATTAAAACACATTACTTTTAAATCCAATATTTGATGTGATAAAACATATTATTTTAAAATAAAACCAATAGTTCAACTATTCCATATTAATTTAAAATTTCTCCAATTACATTTAAATCATGTCATTATTTTAATCATCCATTTTAATATATATATTTAAATATCTATACTAAACTTATATACACAACTATATATATAAAATAATATACATACATATATACATATAATATATAACCTCATATTATATATATACATATATATGTATTATTTATATATATATATTATTATTATACATATTAATATTTTAATACTATATGAATATAATATAAATTATTAATATATATATTTTTAAGTGATATCAAGGGGATAGCACCCATTTACATAATATAAATATAAACATAGACAAGAAAATAAAGACTCCTATATCCATCCTAGCCAGATCAGTCATTGGAGAGAAATTTGTACACTATTACTAGGATTTTTCCATATTCTACTAGCCGTGATAGGCAATCAGCTGAAAGCGAGCTGCTGCCATCAAGCATGAAACACTGGAAGGAGTTCATTTCATTGTTCCTTATCCCCATCCTGAACACCTCCCATGCATTCCCCATTCGACTCTTCCTTTCCTCACTCCTACAGAAGAGCACTTCTTCCTCTAGCTCCTCCCCATTTTCCTCCAGTTCATGCTGACTGAAATCAAAGAAGGCCCACAACCTACTCCCCCACTCTTCATTTGGAACCTTCATTATTGTGTTGGAAATTGCATTACAGTTGGCTACAGATACGAGGCCATTAATTCCCACCACTACCTTCTCTCATGAACCAGCCACATCCACTAATGGTTTCATGACTGTATCATAAACCCGTCTATTGCACATATGTCTTCCATCAGTCATGTCCCATGAAGAAAATATTTGGACTACCCTCACTATCCGCATGTTGTTCGAGATGAACAACCTATGGCATTGTTTTTCCCACATCTCCATTTGGCAAGAGCAACTTAAACCAAAGATATGCACCATTTTTTGATGAGAAATGCATCGATTGTCCCCAACTTATAGTTGCCCTATCTTGCGATGAGTTCACATGATAGAGTACCAAGGTTCTTGTCCATTGCTGATTATGTTCGCCATCACTGGGAGAGCATCATTTATGATATGATCCAAGGCAAGCCCTGTACTCATATACACCACCCAAACCAGATTCTGCCACCATAGACCATCAATGAATTTGTACCCTCCTATATCTCTGTTGGGATTATGTATTATTTTTTAACATGTCTTGTTCGACGATGTACTTTAGCCCATCCCATCTCTCCAAATTGGAGGCTACGATCAACTTGTTCATTTTCCCGACACCAGTATTTTCTAGACAGTTTGTTGCCTTGTTCGCTTCTCTATAGGCATGCCCAATTTGCCAAGTAATTTTTTTTATTTTTCCAACCACATGCAGCCCAGAAACATTTCTTGGCTTGGTCTCTAATGATGCATCCTACCCCTTCCATGCTTGGATTTCCCTTAGTCGCACTGTCAAAGTTCAACTTCCATACTAATCCCTTCGGGCCCTTCTAATGGACTAGATTCCTGTCAACTTTCCTCTTCTCAGAAAAGCGCTCCTTAGGGCGTTTTAGTTTGCTCCATTCTTTTTGGATGTTTGCATCCCACTTTGTAAATTTTGATTTTGTACTGACATGTAAGACCCCTCCATTTTTCTCTTTGGATCGAACAATGTCTTGTTTGGTTATGCTGTGTCTTTTGTTAGTGCTTGGACCTTAGCACTCGTTTACTATTTGATCATTGTCTGTAAATGATGTGCTTGTTATATTTTGATGTAATGGTATTTTATTTTGATGTTATCATTATGTCATGCTTCAGAATAGCATTGTGAATATTTGAATCAATGATGCTTTATGTTTGGATTAGATTATTGATGATAGATTCATCAGTTGGTAATACTGTATTGGTGAAGGGGACGAGATTGCATCACTCACTTGCGAGTGCCCTATGATTTCATGATTCCCTCTTCACGGTGTGTTTTCTGTGATGCAGTTATACATGTGTGATATTCTATTGTTCGCAGGTTGACAGGTACAAGACACTGACTCCATCTGGTTTCACAGGTCTGAGCATGTCCATTGCCATCAACATTTGACTGGGAGATAGTAGCTAGGTTTCTCCTGTCAAGCCATCACCCTAGTCTTGAGTGTGTCGTCGGTTTTGTCTGGTTTTGTTGATTAAAAGTTGTTTAATTTGCCTAGATTTTATTAAATTGCAAGTTAGGAAAGTTAAATGAATGGCATATGCATTAAGTTGTGAACTAAAGGAATCTAGTTATATTATGAAAAATGTTATTTTATTTATTGATTAATTTAATGTAATTAATAAAATAATTAAATCTTGGATTTGATTTATTTTATTAATTAATTAAATTAATTTTGTTGAAATAAAGTTGATTATGCAAATTGGAAATTATAGATATGTTGAATTTAAATTAAAATTGAAAATTTAAGAAAATGTTTAAATTTTATTTTTGGAATTTAGAAAATGCAAAATTGGAAATTAGGGATATTTTCAAAAGTTTGACTTTGGGGTTGAGGACATATTTTCATTTTTTTTGCTATTATTTGGATTTTGGGGAAAAATTAGAGAGGATGAAAAATTTGGAAAATGGAGGAGAAAAATGAAAAATGGAAGGAATTTCTGGTTTTGGATTTGCATGGAGGAATTGGATTTTGAAGTTGAATCTTTGCACCCTTTTGGATCTTCTCGAACTTATGGAAACCAAGTTTTCATTTTTGTTAAATTAATTTCATTCTGAAAGAATTTACAATTCTTGTTTGTTTTTAGAAATTATATGAACTTTGTTGGATTTGCATGAGAAACCCATCTTGAATCTAGTTTTAGAACCTTCAAAACCTCTGTTTGAAAAATTTGTTCTTCAAGAAAATTCCAATAGGACTGTAAATGTATATTTTTTGTGAATTATTTGCCTTTCTAAACTTATAGATTTTGTTAAAATTGAAAATATATATATATACATATGGAAGAATATGTACATACATATATATATATACTTCATATATTTTATTGAAATGGTTTTTTGTTAAATTCAATTCAAAGAAAACCCTATTTTTTTTATCAAAAAGAAATAAATAAATAAAACTTCGAGTTTCAGATTTGAAAATCCGCAGTGAGTTTTCATTTTAATAAAATAAAATTTGTTTTTATTAATGGATTTTTAGGGGGTTGTGGGGGAGTCATAGGGGGCTCACCCCACCGTGCCCCCCCATGGGAGGCGAGTGGGGGAGCCGCGCCCTGTGCGCCCCACTCCCTTACACCATAGTCGACCACACCAAAGGATGGGGGCTTGGCTATGTATTACACACAACCGCCCCATGTAAATGGGGTTTGGCTATGTGTAAAACACAACAGCCCCCAACATGTTATTCGATGGCCTGCGGCCCGAAACAGCCGCCCACCTTCAATGAAAATGTGGCACGGAAACCAACACACGTTTTGACCATGTTCTTTCAATTTCAGTTTGTTTTGTAAATGTAAAATTTAAAATATATTTTAATATTTTAATATTATATTTCTATAATATTAAAATATTAATGTATTTATGATAATAAGTATATATTAGTATTTAATATTATATTAATATAATATTAAGATATTAATATATTAATATATAGTTTTATAGTAAAATATTGATTTAATTTAAATATAATTGAGAAAATTATAAATCAATGTGCAATAGTCGTATTATTGGATTGAGCTTAAAATAATATATTTGGGAAGGAATAATTATTCGGTTTACAGATAATATGTTTGATTGAGAAATTTATTGATTTTGAAATGATTTATTTTAAAAATATGAAATAGATGATTTTGGAAATGGTATGTTTTAACCCGATGAAATAAATAATTATTTTTATTATTTACAAGTAATTCAGTATTTAATTAGTGAGTTTGTAATCAAATTATCGTGTTTATTTTAAAATAATATATATATTTAATCGAAGGAGTAAAAGTGTATTTTATTATGATTTGCAATCAATTAAGGATTAAATATTTGATTTTAAAATAGTAGATGAGTTAGTGGGTTATAAAGTAATAGATACTTTTGGAAAAGAGGAAACAGTTAGTTGTTTTGAAATGACATTTTCTAAATGATTGAAATGATTGTCTATTTTATATTAAATTAAAAACAATTGGAGAATGAAATTTTTGGTGTATATTTCATCTTTGTCTGATAGAGACGTTGTTCAAACTCAATTTTATTAAACGCAATAAAGTATCGAAGGTTAACTAAGAGTGGAATTAGGAAATCCGAAGTAGATTCAACTCTGATTAAATAGTTTGTTTAAATGTAATTCCTTATGTCATCGCTTTGGGAGAAATTAATTTGAAGGGTGTTAAGGCTTCCAGATAGAGTGTTAAAGATGTGGGTTATCGTAACATGTGTCAACCTATTGGGAATGATGAAGTAAATGTTTATTTCGATATTATTTAATATGCAATTAAGGGATTAAATATTTTGATTAAATTGTCTTCCTTTGCCTGAAAGAGGCATTATTTAATTAGTTTCATTGCGGCATTAAACTTCTGAGTTATTTTAAGGAAGTAGATTTAAGGTATCCAAAGTTAGTTTATTCCTCGCAAATGCTTATGTGATTGATTCCTCTATGTTCTTGTTTGAGGTAGTGGGTTAAGTGTCATTGATTGTAAGTCTTCCCATGGATCCTAGAGTTTGGGGGTTGTCGCCTTGTGAGGTCGACCGTTAGTTATTCCCTTGGTTAGTGCTTGATGTTGTGTCAACGTTATCACCCGGTTTCTACGAACGGGGATGCTTTGTGCCTCCTATGAAAGGAGTGGTTAATGTGAATAGCGGCTCCTTGTAAGGAGTGGTTTTGTTATGCTTATTTCCTCTAGTGTTTGGAGAGTGTTTGACTTATGTTTCCTCCTAGTGTTGGAGTGATCATCTTATCTGTTGTTTGCACTTGGGCTTTCCTGGGTGTTAGTTTGTTTGTGTGTTTTCAAGTTGAAGAATGACTTTCGTTAGGGGCCAGAGCCATGAGAGGTAAACTAGGTAACCTTTGGAAGGAGTTTATTTGAGTGTTACCTAAAGAAATGTGATCCATGTTAGTGATGTTTTGGTGTACCTGTAGTTGGTACTTGATTATTATGTGTATGGTTTTCTTAATATAACTGATTTGTTATACTTGGAAGCAATGTAACCTTGTTAGAGTTGTACGTGCATTGATCTTGAGTTGTACTTGTGTGATTCATGTGTTAGTTTGAATCAGTTTGGTTATGCCTGTGTCTAGAGGTAGTTGGTCTTGTCTGTGAATCCTTGTTACTATCTCCTAGCATGGGGGGTGGGCCTTTGGGTTCCACTTGGTCAGGTGGTGTGCACCTTACTCTATTGGGCTTTCTTCTTGTTCGTGTCGATGAGGTTTCCAGTTGGAGAGCTCGTGGGATCCAGTTACCTTGTATGCTTTATTCATTCAATTAATCTTGTAATTTATTTTACCCCTCTTTGTATTCGAGGTGGAAGATGTAATATGTAATCATGTCTTTGGATTTACCTCATTCAGGGAATGAGTGTTGTAATCTTATGGCTAAAAGAGATCTCATGGTATCTTTAATTTTCTTTGATGAATTTATTTTGTATGGAATGTATGTGTTATTAACTTCATAAGTATTTAAATGTTGTGATTTCAATTCTTTAATGTTGTTTGTGGGTTATTAAGTAATCTCAGTTTCGTAACCTTAGAGGTTGTTGCAATAATTAGTGAACTTGCATGTTATTACTTAAAAAAAAAAAAAAATAGTTCGCTTGTGTAGATAATTGCAACTTCCTCTAGGGTTGCGTGACAGGGCGTTACAGTAGGATCCTATTGTTGGCCACTTCTATTAATGCTTCCTTATTTTTTTCTATCAGATGATCACTACAAAGGGCTTCCCCCTTGAAAATTCTCCTATTTCATTCTTTCTAGATGTGCCACACTACCATTGGGGGTGTTGAAACCCATAATCCATGCCAATAACCATTCCTGTTGCCTTTTTTCCATGAGTTGATGAACTGTCATAGTTTTTCCTGCCTTGGGCGCTATATTTGGAATGATCTTTGAAGCCAATCTTAACATTTGATTGCTATTAGGCATAGTAGAAATAAGTGGTCGGTATCCTCCTCCACCTGCTCACAAATTACACAGCGAGATGGGCTAGAAATTCCTATCCTCTTCCATCTTTCCATTGTAAGGCAATGTTGGTTACTAGCCACCCAGAGAAAAGCGCCCGCTTTGGGAAGAACCACATGATTCCAGCAGAGGGATGCCAACCAGTCAACTCTTGCTCCAATTTCCACTGGGATCTAGTAGCTGAGCCTAGTAGAATATTTAATATTAAAATATTTTATTTTTTTTCTATAAAAAAACCGAAATGGAAAGGTGAAACGCATTTTCTTTTGTGGAAACACGCGCCAAGCATATTGGGGTGACTGTGTGAATACATAGCCCACCCCATTTACATGGGGCGGTTGTGTATCCACACATCCTAACCCCAACTTTGTGGGCATGACCAATGTGGAGGTCACGTTGGGCGTGGCTCCCCCACATGCCTCCCATGGGGGCGTGGTGGGGTGAGCCCCCAGTGACCACCCCACAAACCTTTGATTTTATTTATATACATATATATATATATATGTATATATCAATTTTAAATAAAATTATAGACTTCAATATATATATATACATATATATATACACATATATATATACATATATACACATATATATACATATATATATACATATATATACACATATATATATATATATGTATATATCAATTTTATTCAAAATTATAGATCTAGAAGAGCAGCTAATTTCAAAAATGATTATTTACAGTAAGTTAGGCAATTTCTTTCTTGAAGAAAAACATTTGTAAATAGAGGTTTCAGAGTTTTGAAAAAGATTGAACATGGGTTTATTTTTGAACATAAATCATTTTGTGTTTCCAAATAATGATTTTGCAAACAACATATCCAAATACGTGAATCCTTTCAAATTCAAAAATCAATTTAAATAACATGAACCCGGTATTCCAAGAGCTTGAGAAGATGTCAAATGGTGCACAAGTTCTTCCTCTGATTCCAACTCCTTCCCAACAATTCCACAAAGTTTTTCCACAATTCCTATCCAAAACCCACAACCAAAAATCTTCTCCCTTCTCTATTTTTAAAATTTTCATGCTTATAGAAAAAACTCCATTAAAATCCAAAATAATAAAAAAAATGAAATATCTCCTCAGCCACCATCATATTTTTTTCAGATCAAAACATAAAATATCTTAATTTTTTTTCATTCAAATTAGAAAAAAAAATGCAAATTAAAACAATTTTTCAATTTTCCAATTTCCAATAAAATATCAATTAATTCCCAAATTAATAACTTAATTCAATTTAATTAATTTAATTATTTCAATAAAATAAATCTAATCCAAGATTAAATTATTTTATTAATTAAACTAAATTAATTAATTAATTAAACAATATGTTCTAACATAAAAAAATATAGATTAATTTAAATGAACTTAAATACTTAATGCCATTTAATTACCTTTTTCAACTTGCAATTAAATCAAATGAACTTGAAATTGAATAAAATTAAAACAACTGAACCAGACTAAAACCAATGACACACTATGACCAGGGTGATGATTTGGTATGAAAAACCTAGCTACTATGTCCAAATCGAATACTGTTGGGAAATGGACATGATCAAAACTGTGAAACCAAGTCGAGTCAATGTCCTATACCTGTAAGCATGCAAAAAAATATTATATATAACATGTATATATATCATAATAGAGAACATCGTGAAGAGGAAATCGCGGAATCGTAGGGCGCTCGAAAGTGAGTGGTGCAGTTTCATCCCCTTCACCAATATAGTGTTACAAGCTGACGAATCTAAAATCAATAATCGAATCAATAGTATAAAATATCATTAATTCCAATATCCTCTAAGCTAATCCAAAGCATGCCATTATGATAACATCAGAATAAAATACCATCACATAAAAATATAACATTCACATCACTTTACAGTTAGTGATCAAATAGTAATCGAGTACCATAGTCAAAGTACTAAAAAAAAGCACAACATAAATATGAAGAACACTATCCGATCAAAAGAGAAAAATGGAGGGGTGCTAAATCCTCCCCCCTAGGGTCAAGCTTACTCCTAGAAGCATGCAAACAAATAGGGATAGAGCTCCCTCATTCTAGCTGTATCTTCCCAAGTGGATGATGTATCATCCCTAGGATCCCACTGGACCCTAACCTAATCAATACCGCGCTCTCAAAGAGTGAGTGTTTCATGCTCCATTACAACCATAGGCGTGAAAGACAACTACCCTTCCTCTACCTATAAATCATTCTAATCAAGGACATGAGAAATGTCTAGATGGTAAGGCTGAAGAACTGAAACATGAAATACATCATGAATACGTGAGAGACTAGGTAGTAAAGCAAGACAATAAGCAACTAGACCAATCTTCTCGAGTATCTCAAAGGGTCTGAAAAAGCGAGGAGGCAACTTAGAGCCCTTCCCGTAATGGATTGGACTTGTTCACAGACGCACCTACAAGAAGACTCTATTACCAACAAAAAACTATCAATCCACTCTATGTGCATCCACATACTTCTTGTGCCTATCCTAAGCTGCCACCAAGTGCTCTCTAATCCTAACCACCTGCTGCTCCATATCTTGCAACATCTTAGAACCCAAAAATACTCCATCCTTCAGTCGATCCCAACTCAAGGGAGTGTGACATGGTTGCCCATACAATGCCTGGAATGGAGGCATTCCTATAGAACACTCAAAATTGCTATTATAGGCGAACTCTACCAAATATAGATAATCTTCCCATCACGTCTTCTAGTCCATCACATACAGACGTAACATATCCTTGAGGATCTGATTGACCCTCTCAGTTTTTCCATCTATCTCTGGGTGATAAGCTCAATTGAAGTTCAACTATGTCCCGATTGCATGCTGTAATGAGGTCCAAAGAGCTGAGGTGAACACTGGATCCATGTCAGAAATAATCTGATGTGGAATACCGTGTAACCTCACTGTGTCCTCCATGAACACTCTGGCTATGGACAATGCACTATAGGAAGAGCACATAGGTGATAAGTGTGCTACCTTCATCAACAAATAAACTATCACCATAATCACATCATGTTGTCTTGAAGAGTTGGGTAAACCAATAATGAAATCCCATGAGATTATATCCCACTTCCACTCTGGTACTAAATGCGGTTGCAAAATCCCAGCTTGATGTTGGTGTTCTCCTTCACCCACTGACACTATAGACATCTTGACACATAATCCTCAATATCACACTTCATTCCTTGCCAGAAATATAGCTGACACAAATCTGCATGCATCTTGTTCACCCCTAGATGGGCTGAATAAGGTGTATGGTGTGCCTCAGTCATAACCAAGGTGCAAAGATCACCTAATAAAGGATTGTATATGTGTCCCATGTGCCCCAATATCCCATCTGGATCCAGAGAATATCCTGAATGCCTATCCTCAAGAGGTATGACTGCCTCTATCTCTTTCCTAACCTCCTGATACTAACTATCCACTGGAAGGGCATAAATAATTTGACTCTGCAAATCAACAACAAAAGTCAACTCAGATATCTCATGTCTTTGTCTACTGAGTGTATTCTCTACAACATTCTCCTTTCCTTGGATATAATTCACTTCAAAGTCATATTCACAAAGAAATTCCATCCAACACCTTTTCCTAACATTAAGGTTGGGTTGCGTGAAAATATACAGAAGGCTTCTATGATCACTATGTAACTAAAACCTATGGCCAAAGAGGAAATTCCTCCATCTCATCAATGCATGAAAAACTGCCACCAACTCAGGACCATGTGTGGGGTAGTTCAACTCATTATACTTGAGTTTTCATGACTCATATTGAATGACACGACCCTCCTACATCAACACTACTCCTAATCCTTCCGAGGACACATCTATACAAACTACAAAGTTCCCAGTCGGATCAGGTATCACAAGTATTGGTGCAATGGTCACCTTATCCTTAAGCTTGTGAAACACTTCCTTACACTGCTCCAACCACACAAACCTCATCCCTTTCCCTGAAGGGAGGTGATAGGATATTCTATCCTCAAAAAGCCCTATACAAAACGCCTTTAATAACCTGCTAGCCCCATAAAGCTATGTATCTTTGCCATATTCGTGGGTGCAGACCAATCTAAGATTGCTTGGATCTTTGCATTATCCACTAAAATACCTTCCCCTGAGATCACATGACCAAGGTACTAGACCTCAGTCTTGAAGAATTCACACTTTGAAAATTTAGCATAAAGTTGATTATCTCATAAGAATTGTAATACCTGCCACAAATGTAATGCCCCGCCAAGTAACCATAAAGGAAGTTGCAATTAACATCATAAGCGAACCAAATTTTTTTTTATAGAGTGCATTTAACATACACATTCACTTACTAATTAACAACAACCTCTAAGGCTACAAGGTTAGGATTACTTAAACCCACACATACATATTACATATAACCATAGCCTTATGAACTTTATGAAATCACCATCATACATCATAAGAATATCACATAACATAAAAATATAATCAACTGAGATACAATCTCATAAAAATTATCTTAAATTAATAGTTACATCACTCATTCCCAGAATGAGGTAGTAGTACAAAAGATTACAATTACAAAAATTCCACCTCATAAACATAAGAGGGATAAAATATCATATACAAATTAAAATATTACAATGCAAGATAATACAACAAGAATCGCGAGCTGTCCATTTGGATGTCTCACCACCAAGTACTAAAGATAGATGGGGACCCAACGGTTTTGGTGCATGTTCCACCCAACCAATGTGGTACCCGAAGGCCCACCCCCCATGCTAGGAGATAGTAACAAAGTAACATGGACTAAGATCTACAACCACTAACCAAAGACAGACTCATACTGACTCATACTGTTATAACCAACCAAATGAATTAACAAGTACAACTCATTCACTATATAAGTACGAATCAAATACAACTCATTCACCATGCAAGTACGAATCAAATACAATGCACGTACAAATCTAGTACAATACAAGTACAAATCAAATACAATACATGTACACATCAAGTACAATACAAGTACAAATCCAACATCACTGACATAGGTCACATTGCTTCCAGACATAAAGTAGATCAAGTATGTTCAAATAACCATACACATAAAATAATTAACAACGGTTGTCATAGATAGAGTGTCATCGCAAGGTTTGTCATGAGATCTCCTCTGGGCATTCTTCATAGGCTCCGACACAAGTAATCCTGGTGGCCTCAACCGAATCCCGACACTCATACTCACTCATGCAGAATCAACTACCTCTCGCAAGAACTAGATAGTTGATCTTGCCATTCACGGCCTTCTCACTCATCCCAAGTCTAAACAAGCCCTTGCGTCTATGAGTGAGGATTAAATTATCTTGATTAGTGAGAAGTTAGTCCTAATCTTCTAAGTACATTATTTTAAT